>MU184105.1:115926-159984 GCA_016904865.1 Pissodes strobi | reverse complement strand
AGGTATTATGAAATTATCTTTATTATATTATGTATATATTCCTATGCGAAAAAAAACAGTGTGTAACAAGGTAGTCTATATTATCTATTCAATACAGCATTTCTTCGGTGTTGGTTTACGTTAACACAAATACTAAGTTGGGGTTTGGAACCTTCGGCAAAATCATTAACTGCTTGATGATGATAACATGGATAGCGAAACGCGCGGCGAGTGCAAAAATTCTGTATCGGTATTGTGGCTAAGACTGTCTTGTTTTACTAAAATAGTTTTGCATACAATTATAAGCATTATAAAAGGTCATTTACAGTCTACGGCACTATGCTGTATTAGCCCCTTCTGATTTTTTTATGACAGTGACACACACACTAAAGAGAGATCCTATGGCACTCGACAAGCGGTGTGTGCGCGAAGATGTTGATTGACACGGTTCTTTAATAGTTCTAGGTTATAATTAGGGGAAAACAGATGCCATGGGAGTGAGCTCCACAGTAATGTAGTGCGCCAGACAAAGGAGTCCTTGTAAGGCGACGTTCTAGGTGTTTCCAGTTGTACAACGAACGGGTGCGCTCTTGCCGTCTGTCGCGACTGTCTGACAGGCGTTGCTGGGGGCGGGATGATGCGTGCCAAATCCTGGGAAAATCTGCCTTGAAAATACCTGTAAAACAGGGTTATCTCGGCCACATGTCTGCGGTGTTCCAGAATATCCAGATCCCATGTCAACTCCGGGTCGCCTACGAGACGCACAGCTCTCTTCTAAATGAAATCCAGCGGCTTTAGGGTGTGCTTAGGTGCGGCACTCCAGATATGTGAGCAATATTCTAAGCACGGTCTTATTTGGACTTTGTAGAGCAAGAGCAGCTGCTGCGGTGTATACAGTTTTTTGTTGCGAAATAGAGCACCAAGTTTCTGGGAGACTGATTTTGCGATGTTAGCAAGGTGGTCATGCCAGGACATACTGCTGTTGACCGAGACACCCAGTAGTCCGATTGACGAGGATGAAGGAATGGTCGATCCTGCCATAATGATATCAGGTCCAGCCGTATTGGCTTTCTTGGTAAACGCGGCTGCTTGGGTTTTTGCTGCATTGAACTGGACCAAATTCCTGTCGCCCCAGGTTCGTACGTTCTTCAGATCTTGACTAATTGTTGAAATCTGCTCCTGTCTGCGGTGATAAGTCTCAGTCGCTGGTAAAGGTTTTTCTGATCTAAATTCAGAGACAAGGGTACTGTCATCTGCAAAGCTGTAAACAGGATTATTGGTTTCGGTCAGCAGGTCACTAATATAGATGAGGAATAGAGTTGATGAAAGTATTGCGCCCTGAGGCACTCCCGCATTAACGCGGTGAATGTGTCTGAGATGTGTCTATCAACTGCAACGTGCAGAGATCGGTTCTTAAGGAAACCGGAAAGCCAGCTGCAGAGACGCTGATAGTCCGAAGGACGGCAGTTTGTTGAGCAATCAGTCATGCCAAACTCTGTCAAATGTCTTCGAAATATCCAACGCAATCGCTCGAGATTCTCCGTAGTTCTCAATTGCCCTACTCCATAATTATGAGTGACATAGGGCAATATAGGTATCTCATGTCGATCACTGTTTGCGGAAGCCGTATTGGTTTCGCTAATTATTCTGTTAGTCTCGAGGTACTTGAGTAGTTGCTAATTGACTACACGTTCCATGACTTTGGAGATTATTGGAAGCAAGGCAATTGGGTGACCGTTTGAGGGCGTAGTTTTCTTGTCTTTTTTTGGAACAGGTTGTACTCTAGCGACTTTCAAAGAAGATTGGTAAATCCCTTTTCGGTAAGACAGAGAAAAAGTCTGGAAAAATAGGTGTTAGTTGGTTCGCGCAGTTCTTTAACGTATCTAGGTCTTTGAGGATTTTACGAATGTCACGGTGGTGAAACTTAACCTCTGTCATGGTAGTGTTGATGTTGGATATGGTGGGAAGAGCCTTGCATGCGGGACGTTTAAGGTAGAGTGCGATGAAAACATTTTGGCGAGCATGTTTGCTTTTTCCTTAGCTGTAGTTGCCTTGACGCCGCGTTCGTCCGTCAAAGGTGGAAGAGACGTTTTTGTAGTCATTACTTACTGCCTTTGCTACCGACCAGAAATTCCTGGAGCCACTGGGGCATTGCAAAAGTTTATTTCTGGTTCTTTGATTGTGTTTGTCCTTAGTTTCGTCAGTTACACGTTTGCATTCGCTTCTCGCTTCGGTAAAATAACTGCTGCCAGTACTTGTGGGCTTGTTGTTTCCTACCTACGGGTTTTTCGCATCTTCTGTCGAACCAGGGCTTTCCTTTTCACGGTGGAATATTGGATGTACGCTTTCATTCCTGAGGCGATTACTTGCGTAATCTCTTCGCAATAGACTGACGGGTCGTAAGTGCCAAAGCAGACGTCGAGCCAAGGAAAATCCAGGTAGAACTCTCTTAGATCCTCCCAGTTTGCACAATTGTAATGCCAGATTTTGCGTGGCAATGGGAGATCCTTCTGTGGGAGTGGCAGTCGGAAGTACCTAATGGCAAATCCACTGTAAATTGTGTACTGGTCAGGATTTGTGGTTAGAAAAAGATCCAGGATGGCGGCAAATTCATCCCTCTCTGATATCCGAGTTGATTCGTCTACAAGCTGAATAAGCCCGCAGCTGATGGCAAATGCTTCAGCTTCTCTACCTTCGTTGACGGTCTTGTTGGATGTTTGAGCCAGTTGGTGTTATGGGTATTGAAATACCCCAGAACGATTATTTCTAAATTGGGGTGGTCGACCTGTATTGAATCAAAAGTGGTAGCTAGTGTTGTAAAAAAGCTTTGGTAGGCTCTATCGCTCGGAGGGAGATAGAAACAGCATATGAACTTGGTTAATTCCTTGGCAGTGAACTTGAGCCACATGACCTCAAGGTTGTTCGGTTCGAGTCTTTCCTCGCGGTGACACGAAAGGTCGCTTCGGATAAAAAGGCATATTCCGAACTTATGTCTAAATCGGGAGTGGAAGTCGTAACCAGGGTAGAGGTAGTTTACTGTTCTATTTGTTTGTAGATGTTGGTGTACCGAATTAATGTTTGTATTTAGGCCTCTTATGTTGCAGAAATCTATTCTAAATTGGTTCGAAATCCTTGTTGCTTGTGAAACGTTGCATAAAGGGCCTCCAGGGCCACCCGGCGGCATTTTTGTATCGAACGTCCAGTAAACCGCTTTTTATAGTGTGACTGTAATATATGTTATATAAATGTTAGCTAGAATATACCCGTTACGTTTCTCCAAATATTTGAACACTTCATGCATGACCCTCCGCTTGCTTCGCCCGCTACAAAGGCGCAACCAACCAAAACTAACTAGTGATGAGCAAATGCAAGACCAACACCAAGACCGGGTTAGTCTTGGTCTTGCATATGTAGTCTGGGTCTTGGTCTTGCAGTCTAATAAGTGGTCTTGGTCTTGCTCCAAGACTCTTGCAAGTCTTGCACTTTTTTGGTAGATTTTTACTAGAGGCAATTTACAAAGAAAATAAAATAAAAGTTTTTCAAGTCCTTGAAAGTAAATAAAGGTTTGAAGAAAGGGAAAGTATTTGTCAGTATGAAAATTTTGGTTCTTCAATATAAAGTGTCACAGCGACAAATTTTAACTAGTAAATCAGGTAATTTTTTTAAGTAAAAATAGTCAAAAAAACATTTCGAGTTAAGGAATCACCTGTTTAAGTTTGTCCGTGTAATATTGAAATATCCTGTGTATTATACAGTAATAAGTTGCGGCGTTAATGCCGATATTAAACTGACAATTTATTGGCCAATTGATTGATTAAGTCGCTTTACTAAAAAATATTGATAATGACAATTTAACATGGCCAAGCTCTTTCTTAATTTATTGACGGATTACAGCATGTTCTAATTTTCCGTCAATGTATGCGTCAAGTCAGTGTGACAACCTAATGAAATGACACATGCAAAATATTAAAGTGAGGTTATTTGTTCCAATCCGATATTCTGATTTGTTTCTGTTGATGCCTGAGCCTTTCTTTTAATTCAACTTATATTTAAAATGAGCTGTGCAAAAGACAAGGTAAGTTTTTATTAATTTTATCACGGAATAGGTATAATGATAACATACATAAAAACATAACTTTAAAATGGTAAAAAAATATTGTTAGGTTGGTAGAGAGTTTTTCATTGACGTTTGTGGTGTGAATAAGTTCAAAGCGCTTCCGGTGTAAAGCGAAGTTAAGCTAACAAAAATTCGCAAAATAAATTTACAAATAAATTGATCAATTTAAATTGTCAGTATAAAACTAGCATAACACAAGAACTATTTTATTTAAACGTGAATTTAATTTTGTAATACATAGTTGCCCAAAATTGAGTTGAAATGTAAATATTTATATCTCTTGATAATCTGATGCAGTTATTCTGACAATTTTTTTAGAATATTTTCTTATAATAAAATTTCATAAGTTTGAAAAAATATATATCAGTCACTGGATTTTACGTCCTACTATAAAAATCGATTCTTAGTAGGTCCGTTAGCGGGGCTTTGAAATAAACCAAAATTATTATCGATCAATGAAGAACATTAGTTTTATGCAATTCTCAGCAAATGACAAATCCGTTAACAATTTTACCTACTCGCGTGCAGAAAAGTGTACTTTTCTTCACTCATTATAGGATTGGGAACTCGAAAACTATAAGTGCTAGAAAATAGGTTTAATGGAAAAAGTTGCTATGGTATTAAATTTCTAGTTCAATGCTGCTTTAATAATGATTCCATCTTTTATCGTTGTCGAGATGTTTTCAAAAAACCAGTAAAGATGGCTACCAAAATGTATAATTTAAGTGGTGTTTGGTCAGGTATCAAGAAAACCAATTATTAATTCTTGCCAACGTTTCGAATTATATTAACTCATCAATGTTAAAAGGAGAAAGCTACTTTTAGAATATTTAGTTCAATTTTACAATTTGATAAAAAACAAAACAATAGCCCTTAAGCCCAAAACAAAACCTTTCTTAAGTACCACCTTTATTTAATAAAATGCAAATAAATAAATAAAAAAAACACACAAAACTCAAAAAAAAAACTTGTTAACGAAATGAAATAACAGAAAGGGTTTCTAATGATAAAATATGTAATGCATATGCAGCCATAGAAATCATTATTTCTTGTTAAAAGAAAAACAAAAATTCATGAAACTTACCAAAATTGTGCTTTTCTCTCGTACACTTAATATTCATATCTCATAACAGGATTAAAACAGATAATATTGCGGATTACAATGAACATTACAAACAACAAAGAACAATTAAAAAGCAACAACCAAATTACACAGCGTAATACAAGGACGACTGTTGAACTCTGTACTATATTTTGAACTCTGTACTATATTTTGTCGAAAACATATAGTAGGAACAAACAAGAATTTAAAAATTACATAAAATCAACAGTTTTTGAAAATATGTCGAAAATGAAAAAAGATAAATAAAATTCATTATTATGAATTATAATTTCATTAGGATTAATTCATTCAAAGCAGAATTGAAGTAGCATTTAAATATCTTACATTTTCCATTTAACCAATTTTGTATCTCTTATAGTTTTCAATATCCCAAATACATTCATATCCTTTTTGGACACACTGTATGCGAAGAACATCAAAATATGCGTATTATTATAGCCTCCGCTTACTGGCCAAAATCACATCCAAAAATCGGCCACTATCTCCCGGTCTATATGCAAGAACGCTTGGAGAAATGTATAGACATTTGTGTAATTTCTTTAAAATCCAAATTAGATTTTTGAAATTATGAGTATAATTTTCTATAAAAATTCGCTTGAATACATTCTTACTCATTTACATACAATGCGGCGTCGCAAATAGTGAATACGGTCTAACTTTCCCTGCATGCATCTCACAAACAAAATGATTTTTGACAAAGATTTATAGGAAGTTTTTCTCCATATTTCGACCAAACAATTTCGATCCCAGCATTAAGGGCAATATGTCAACAAATAAAAATTGCGAAAAAAACGCAAGACGCTTGCCTGCTAGGTCTTGGTCTTGCGTAAGTCTTGCAATACTAGGTCTTGGTCTTGCATAAGTCTTGCACTGCTCGGTCTTGGTCTTGCAGATCTAGAGCTGGTCTTGGTCTTGGTCTTGCTTTTTCTGCAAGACCAAGATCAAGACCGCAAGACGAAGACCAGTCTAGCTCATCACTAAAACTAACCCAAACTAACCCAAAATATGAAAAGCCTGCACATTTATATTATTATAGTCACGCTATAAAACGTCTGGATCTCGTACGCTCGATACAAATAAGCCACCCGGCGCACGGAGATCCGAATGGCCGGGGAGTTTCATCGCGTCATCATGTCCATAATTCCTACTGTGAAACCCGCAGTCACCAGCGCGGAAGCGGAACTTGATCTGGAAAAACCACTTAGCGCTCCCAGTTCTGGTGGGGTGATCCTTCACCGGACGATGCGAGCAGGCTTATGCATCTACCACTCGCTCTGGGGCGCAACCAAACAAAACTATCTCAAACTAATTCAAATTTATAAAAAAAAACAAACATAACCTTAAAACAAATAATAAAAAGTCTCGCCACCCACGGCAATCGAACGCCGGTTGTCCGTATCATAAACTCAAAATGTGACCACTACACTACTGGACATGTTGGAATAAATTGACTAGACCGTAGATATTTTTTTATGGCAGTGGCACACACACTAAAGGGAGACCCTATGGCGCTCGATGAGCGGTGTGTGTGCGAAGATGTTGATTGACACGGCTCTTGAACATTTGTAAGTTGTAACTAGTGGGAAACAGATGTCCTGGGAGTGAGTTCCACAGTGATGCAGTGCGCCAGATAAAGTTCTTGTAAAGCGATGTTCTAGGTGTTTCCAGTTGTACGACGAACTGGTGCGCTTCTGCCATCCGTCGTGACTGTCTGACAGGAGTTGCCAGGGGCGGGATGAGGCGGACCAAATCCTGGGAACATCTGCCGTGAAAGTATCTGTAAAACAGAGATATCTCGGCTACATGTCTGCGGTGTTCCAGACTATCTAGATTCCGGGTCAACTCCGGGTCGTCGACGAGACGCACAGCTCTATTCTGAATGGAATCCAGCAGCTTTAGGGTGTGCTTTGGTGCAGCACCCCAGATATGTGAGCAATATTCTAAGCACGGTCTTATTTGCGCTTTGTAAAGCAAGAGCAACTGCTGCGGCGTATAGAGTTTTTTGTTGCGAAATAGCGCACCAAGCTGCGATGTTAGCAACGTGGTCATGCCAGGACATATTGCTGTTGACCGAGACACCCAGCTGTCCGATTGACGAGGATGAAGGAATGGTCGATCCTGCCATAATGATGTCAGGACCCGCTGTATTCACCCTCTTGGTAAACGTGGCTGCTTGGGTCTTTACTGCATTGAACTGGACCAAATTTCGCTCGCCCCAAGTTTGAACTGGTTGGTGAAAGTATTGCGCCCTAAGGAACGCCCGCGTTGATGGTGAATGTGTCCGAGATGTGTCCATCGACTGCAACGTGCAGAGATCGGTTCTTAAGGAAACTGGCAAGCCAGCTGCAGAGAGAGGCTGGCAGTCCAAAGGACGGCAGTTTGTTGAGCAGTCCGTCATGCCAAACTCTGTCGAATGCCTTTGAAATATCCAACGCAATCGCTCGAGACTCTCCTTAGTTCTCAATTGCCCTACTCCATATATGAGTGACATAGGCCAATATATCTCCTGTCGATCTCTCTTTGCGAAAGCCGTATTGATTATCGCTGATTATTTTGTTCTTCTCGAGGTACTTGAGTAGTTGCTGATTGACTACACGTTCCATGACTTTGGAGATTATTGGAAGCAAGGCAATTGGGCGATAGTTTGAGGGCGTGGTTTTCTTGCCTTTTTTTGGAACAGGTTGCACTCGAGCGACTTTCCAAGAAGATGGGTAAATCCCTTTTCCGCCAGACAGAGAAAAAAGCCTGGAAAAAAACGGGTGCTAGTTCGTTGGCGCAGTTCTTTAACACGATGGCAGGTATTCCGTCCGGTCCCGATGCCTTTTGCGTATCTAGTTCTTTAAGGATTTACGAATATCACGGTGATGAAACTTGACCTCTGCCATGGTAGTGTTGATGTTCGATATGGTGGGGAGATGCATTGGGGGACGTCTAAGGTAGAGTGCGAAGAAATCATTTTGGCGAGCATGTTTGCTTTTTCCTTGGCTGTAGTCGCCGTGATGCCACGTTCGTCTGTCAAAGGTGGGAGAGACGTTTCTGTAAAGTTGTTACTTACTGCCTTTGCTACCGACCAGAAATTCCTGGAGCCACTGGGGCATTGCAAAAGTTTATTCCTGATCCTTTGATTGTGTTTGTCCTTAGTTTCGTCGATAACACGCTTGCATTCGTTTCTCGCTTCGACAAAATAATTGCGATTTTCAGCGGTCTGATTTTGCTGCCAGTACTTGTAGGCTTGCTGTTCCCTACCCACAGCTCTTTCGCATCTTCTGTCGAACCAGGGCATTCCTTTTGATGGTAACTTGATGGAATTTGGGGTGTATGCTTCATTCCTGAGGAGATTACTTGCGTGATCTCTTCGCAGGAGACTGACGGGTCGTCAGCGCCAAAGCAGACGTCGAGCCAAGGAAAATCTAGGTAGAACTCCCTTAGATCGTCCCAGTTTGCAGAATTGTAATGCCAGATTTTGCGAGGCAATGGTGGATCCTTCTATATGAGTGGCAATTCACAAACCGTTGTAATAAGTTTGTGGTCGGAAATACCTAATGGCGGACCAACTTAAAATGTCAATTATAATGAAGACGAGATCGTTCCCTGATATGGAAAAAGAATGATGCAAAGAAACACAGGGTGCAAGATTTTATTTGCTGACGGAGAAGTTAAACCCCCGATATTAAAATGTCTATTACTTAATTATTCTTCTGAAGATGACTGCAGGCACAAAATATTTAAATATGCATCAGAATTCATTTTAACAGGTACAATACCTTTGAGCAATCGAGGTGTTTGACGGGGAAATAAAAGGTATTACACAGGTAATAAAAGATAGTTAAGTCAACTTTCGACCTTATTTAATTTACATGATATAGGTTTATCAAATAATTCCAAAATTCAAAAAAACATAACTAAAATATATAGTCTTGGTCAGTACCTCAACATAATAACAAAAGTTGCCTATTTTTATGACTACTAGATTTGACACATTCAATCAAAATTAAGGTATTTCCTTGTACGATTTTGAATTAAGTAGCGTTGAGGTTTAAATTTAGGCTGTTGAAATGGCAAATTTTACACCTCTATAGAGAGCTTGCTAAAATGACACATCTTGTGTGAAACAATCCTTTATTTATTAATTCTAATGATTTGTGTGTGAAGCCATGTAAAACTAAATGTCTTATTTCTATAGAATGTTAAATTCCAGCATAGATGATTTTCTTGTAATGTCGCAAACATACAAAAATTTTTCATTTCAAAACGTAAATTGTTTGAAGTAAACATTTATAAAGCAGGGATAGATAAAGATAGATAAAGGGGACAAAAATTTACAACTTACTATAATATACACAATCAAAGCCAAAGTCAAACCGTTATATAGATATCCCTGTTTATTAAGATAGATAAGAAATTTGCTTAGTATTACTATTTTTTTAATTTTCAGTTCATTATAATATCTCTCATCCTAAAATTTTGCTATGGCAAGTCCGCAAACAATATTTACTCATTACATGTAGCATCACTGTACACATCATACACCTTGATATAATAATTGAGCCTATTCCTAAGACCATACTTACTTTATAAGGTGGTAATGTAGGCGCTAATGGAACAATTGGTTTTTCGTTTGGCCTGAACTGTGACCTTTTAATTATCTCTGCTTTGAGGTATAAATGTGCTTCTAGGTATCGTCGGTAAGCCACACAAACATGTCTAACGATCTGACGCGATGCACATTCCTGATCTTCATTTAGCTGTCCAGTATCACGGTCCGGTTGAAGTATTGGTAGTGTAGATATCTGGGAGATATTTAGTTTTAAATAAAAGTATTTGTGTAGTTGTAAATTAGTATTATATAAACTGCTGGAAAAACGGACGGGACAAGTAAATTTTTAGGAACAGTTGAACCAAAGTTAAATAGTTCATAAACCAAATAAGATATTGCGATGCGGTGTTTGGCGGATGTTGACATAATTTGCTTAACAGTGGGGAGGAAATTATACCACCCACCTCCCCGCATACCCAAAAATGTTCGAAAAAATTCTAAAAAACGTAAAAAATTGTTCGGGAAGTTAATAAAAGTATTATAAAACGAAATGAGAAATAAAGAATAAAAAAAAAGTTAGAGAAACGCGGTTTTCGGCGAAAAACAGGGGAAGGAGTTCAGCTACGAGGTGGGGATGGCAAAAATGGGAAGATATAACCTTTATAAAAAAAAATCAAAAAAATGGGAAATTAAAAAAAAAAATTTAGGAAAGAAGAAAAAATTAAAAAAACAAAAGATTGTTCGGAAAGTTAATAAAAGTATTATAAAACCAAATAAGAAAAAAAAATTATCAAAAAAAAACAAAAAATTATTCGGAAAGTTAATAAAAGTATTATAAAACGAAATAAAGAAAAATAAATAAAAAAAGAGTTAGAGAAACGCGGTTTTCGGCGAAAAAAAAGCTAAAATGAAGGAAAAAATAAATTTAAAAAAAGTGTCGAAACCGGGGGCAAGAGTTGAGAAAAAATAAGCTTAAAAAAATAAAAACTCAATTCCTAATATCATTTTCAGAAGTTTCACTTCAGTTGTGTGCTTATAAAGGTGAGGCGCATATTTTTTTATGTTGTTACTGTTTAGTACAGTTATTTTTTTGCAAATGTACTCGTAGCTTTTCTTTTGTTATTTACATAAATATTCTCCTCAAACTTTGAAGAGATTTTATTTTGGTTCTATTTCTTGAAGAGCATACATATTTAGTTTGTTAAAACAAACTAAATATATTTAAATAAAGTTGCTTTAAATTTATTAATTTTGGTTTTTATCCCTTAGTGGTTTGGGTTGTATGCCTAAAAAACGAACTAAAATAGCGGAAAGGCCAATTTGGTAATATGCGTACAAAGACCTGTTCTAAGCAAAATTTGCTATTAGCATCTAAAAACCGCATCTCAATTATTTAGTTTTCAAATTTTCCCTAAAAATTGGATTTTTTTGTACTCTAGTCAAACTTCCGAGTTTCCTTAGAAGCAGTCTTGTATTGAATGTCGTCATGGTCGCTAAATATAAACAGTTATCACATTTTCTTTGAATTTCAATTTATATAAACCTAATTATTATCTAAAAGATAAAAATATTATTGACTATATACACGTCCTTTTTTGCAAATGTGTCTTTAGTTTTTCTTCTTTTGATCTTTACATAAATGTTCTCTTAGAGCTCCAAAGAAATTTTAATTTCATTATATTTCTTGAAATATAAATTTATTAGTTGCCCTTTTACTTAATAATTTAATAATTTAAGCGTTATAAAAAATAATTTATTTTATTTTAACAGAACATTAAAAAATAATCTGAAAAGCATAAATTTTTAAAGAAAGTAAATAATATGCTTCAGGTTTGCTATAATTTTTTAATCATTTGTCATTGATAATTACTATACAAAATTATTGATAATTTATTAGCGATTTATATCTACTTACAACATTATGAAGTTTCCTCAAACCATCTTGGGCATCAAATTCATCCAAAATAACTTTAAACTGGAACGTTAACCCAAAAAACATTATAGCCTGACATCTGCCAGAGTCATGTGAACATTCCAGTAACCACAAAGCGTATCTAAAGTATAACAAAACACTAAATTTAACCGGATAATCAATTTGTGCAAAAGTAGAGACTTAATTGCACTATGAAGTGTTTATGATTTTTATAAGGTTTATGATTGATTCCATGCATTATTTGCAAATGTCAATTGGAAAAAAAATTACTATCATTACTTATTACTATTATTACATGTCAAATCTAGTGTAAAATTGCCATTAATAGGAATAAGTAGCTCCGTCGAAAAGACACTCACAACTACATAAAATGACACACAGTCCAGTGACGACCTAAAGCTAAGCTTTCACGAGGGTATAGAAAAATAAAATGGTGGATATATCATTTAAAACAAAAATAGCCTTGTAAGACCGGAAAATGGGAAATTGACGCCATTATATCACAATTTTAAAATTTATTTCAAATAGCAGTAGCATTTTGCCAGAAATCTTATCACCATAATGTAAGGTATTTCTTTTAGAATTTTTTACTACATCTTAAGGGGTGTGTAAGGAAATGTCAGGAAAGCTGCTATTCTGAAATAAAAAAAAAACAGCAAATTCTGTATCCGCTCGGTCTTGCTTGACTGAAGCTATACAATTTTTTTTATTTTACCTGCATCCTGGACATTTAGAAAGATACAACATAATTCTTGTTGGGTAAACACCACAACAAGTGTATTAACTTATCGTTTTTCACTGTATAGTTTTGTGATCGCTTAAATTTAATATATCTTCGTCTATCCGTCAATGTTATGTAAATAACATACAGTGTGTCCGTAAAATAACGGATACATTCGATAATAATCCACCTATGCTTTTTTGTAAAAAAACGCTCAGACACGTTAATTAGTATTTTTGATTCCGCATCTTGCGACATAAAATGTAAGTACATAGAGTGTCCCAAAAAAGCATGGCAGCAAAAAAATATTTTTTTAATGGAACACCCTGTATATTATTGGATATTTAGATTGTGCGAAGAATTATAGACATATTTCATGTATAATATTCTATGCCTATCTCCAACTGCTTTTGCAATATTGACAGTTGAAAATCGACATTTTACCCAGTTTGACAGCCTATAAAATCTAAACGGCTAAAGATAGAGCAAAATGGTTTCCACTTTGTAACCCATTTTTTCAAAAGCTATCGTTTGACACGTTAGATTTAACCAGAGGTTAAATTTACCCGGAATTTCTTAACCTCCAGTTAAATATAAAGTTAGTGTCAAACGGTAGCTTATAAATAAACCAAGATGGGAAAATGTAAACCATTTTGCTCTATCTTCAGCCCTATAGATTTTACAGGCTGAAAAACTTCATTTTCAACTGGCAATATTTCAAAAACAGTTGGTGATAGGCATTGTTCATGAAATATGTTTAGAATTCTTGGCATAATCCAAATATGCAATAATATACAAGGTGTTCCATTAAAAAAAACATTTTTTTGCTGCAATGCTTCTTTGGGACACTCTGTGTATTTACATTTTATGTCACAAATTGCGCTATCAAACATACTATTTGACGTGTCACAGCACTGGTGAATTTTTATCGAATTTATCAGTTACTTTACGGACACACTGTATGTCAAATAAAGAAAGATCATTTTTCTACCCTCTCAAATGCATTCCGCCTCCGCGCAATACATGTTCTCTTCTCCCCGCCGGTAGGAAAAATTTTTAGTTGAGTTGAAGAAGTGTAGTACGAGCATTCGACTAGTTAGCATCTGCCTCTGACGCCAAGATGTTAGGCCGTTTTATCATTTGTTTGCACTGATGTTTAGAAAATATATCGTGTACTCTGTGTTCCCCTTTTCCAACCTGCATTAAGGACCCTTTTGGCTGTTTTAGAAGGTTTTTCTCAAGACGTAGAAGCTGTAGCGTCTCTCCCGTTGATGCCGATAGAAGAAGTTAAAATGGAGGTTTAAAACTTATCTATTGATGTACTCAAGACTAGAATCAAGTTCGAAGTCTCATATCCCTGGTGAAGTTAATTTGAGAGAATTGCAGAAGAAGCAAAGTAACAACGGAGAAGCGGATAGTTGAAATAAAGGAATGTTTTATTAAATTCAATAAAGAAAGGAGTTCGTGTTAATTAAATATAAACAAGAAATTTTGTTAGATATTTACTAATAGTTAACCTGATTTAAGTACTTAGTTTTATGTGTGAGAGGATGAATGCATGAAAGTAGTTAGAAAACATTTTATTTATTGTTCATACCTAATGCAAAATAAATCCTGCATTATTAAAGTACCTAATACTTTTAAATACAAATATAATACAAGTTTCAATTTACGCCCTATGAATGAAATCCCACCTACCTATTTTAATACAGATCGCTAACGAAAGTGGCCAATTAAAAAGTTAATTACCATCCCCTCCTTTGTGGTCCTAAATGATTTAATAATTAATTGTTTATACCGACCAATTCTGTTTCGCATTAAGACATCAATCGGACCAAAATCGACCACCAATCATTGTAACTCTTGACAGACACTGATTGAAGTCGGCCTTCCATTCATAGTTGAGTGCGTTATCATAAATATCCCTTAAATCGCAAAAATATTGGCGATGAAAAATGCCCTTACTTGCTTATATCTCCACCAGACTAGCCCCTTCAAAGATTGATGATGTGAGTAAATGACGGCTGCTCGTCTTAATAGAATTTATGATACTCATCAAAGATGCATGGAAATTAAAGGAGGATATTGCAAGCATATTATGCAAATAGTTCAACCTTTAATTCCAGACCATCAGTATTATATTAGATCTTACACCAACCAGCCGTTGCAGCATGAGAATTAAAGTATCCAGCAACAGACTGAAATCTACAAACCCACTTAGGACTAATTAACGAGAAATTATTATAACTCCTAATTTAATTATGATCTGATAGATTAACACACGAGACTCTAGACCAGGCCAAAACTAAGTTACCACGGTATTTGATCGCAAAAATTGTTTTCGGGTCCGATTTTTAATTTCTTCTCAAGAAGGAAAAATACACAAACTTATTTTGGAGTTATCTTAAGTTACGGGTTTCTGCTAGCCATCACAAAATAATCCTGAATAGAAACTATTTACTTAATACTTACTTAACTAGACTTGTGATAATATATTTTGGCAAAAGACACACTCTTTCCATAGCCTCTTCACAGTAGCCCAAGTAGTATAGACATATTGACACTCCCGTAGCGGCTATCGATGGTCTTGGTACTTCTAGTAAAGCTTCTAATCCTCTCCTCTGCAAAAACTCTATGGAAAACTTCTTATGGCATAATAATGCAGCGAGATATTTTAACGCCTCAAAGGCTAATCTTGCTTCTTTAGTCGCTCTTATATTCACATAAGTTAATATTAAATCCAAAGCATTGTTTTCGTGAAACGCATGACTTAAAAATTCTTGATATTCGCCAATTGGTGTTAGATACCGTAAAATAAGTATCTGACGTGTGGCAATGGTTGGCGGAAACATTTGTACGCTTCCTATCATAAAGGTTTCTAATTCGGCCCATGATGAGTTACTCGTTTCGGCAAAAATGGCGTTATTCTTACGTGGACTAGGGCTAGAAGTTGGTGTGGGGACAGCTAACGTACTCATAGGGGAGTCATGGTCTAGACGAACCCTTTTCCGCCTATGTGATTCAGTATCCGAGGACTAAAACAAACAAAAATTATTCAAACTTAAGTATTTTAGCATAAAGTATGGTTAAAATATAAAGGTGCCTAACCAGCTAGTGTGCATAATAAGCAAATAGACCGTTAAGATGCGAGGAGCGTTTTTTCTTCAACTTCAAGTAACGTATGTACAGGGTTATTAATTATATTTTGACACCCACCTGCAGCCGTAATTACAGGTAATACAAAAAAAAACTTAAATTCAAAAGTTGTATGGTTTTTAATATATTATCTTTTAGAAATGTCAAAAGAAAAAAATTGCCTGTCAAATGTCAAAAAACCGCATAACCTTGATTTTTTTAAATGGAACACCCTGTATATTATTACATATTTGGATTGTGCGAAAAAGTCTAGACATGTTTCATGAATAATGAAAATCGACCGTTTAACAAGTTTGACAGCTTGTAAAATCTAAACGGCTAAAGATAGAACAAAACGGTTTACACTTTCCTATATTGTTTTTTCATAAGCTATCGTATGACACTAACTTTTTATTTAACCAGAGGTTAAATTTTTTTAACCTCTGCCGCGAAAGTGTAGTCAATTATTGGCAAACCAACGGGTTATAATTGCATATAATTAGGTTACCCTCTGGCAACGTTCCGACGGCTGCGAGCCACATCTTTCTTTAATGTATTACACCTATTCAGTTATCTGACTCTATAGATCGGGTTTGGTAAAGCAAGTTAGGTAAGTAACTAATATGAATTTACCAACTCAAGTCGCTTGTGTCACAAGGCGAACATAATAATTATGTCCTCATTATTTGGGAATTAAAAGATTATAAACTTATGTGAGATCAACAAGATTAAATTAGCTTAATAAATAAAATCAAATTATCAATTAATACATGTATCATGAGTTGATTGAAGATAATAAAAAATATTTTTTGCTTATGGCATAAACGTGGTAGATTTGGGGAACGGTATCCAGGTGAAATTAGACAAGAGTATCGGGCTTCAGTCAGGCCAATCAGGCCATGTAAATAAAGAAATAATGCTGAAACACTCCGTAGGTATAAAATATGTAGTAATGATTCTAAGAATGACTTATTGAAACAATTTAGGGTTTGACATAAAGTAATGTAAAGTTTATATTTAAGGGGTTTGAATGAAGCATGGAGGCTTTAAAGACAACTTAAAGGTTTGGCTGAGTTGCTGAAATTGGTTATTAATATTGACTATACATAAGTAACAATAAATTACTTATTGAATGGGTTATGAAGCTTACAAACATTCAAAATCTACAACTGGACAAGGTCCCGCGGCTGACGTACCGCCCCTGCGTTAAAAAAGTATCTCTTGGCCTGGTCAGCAACGACCCGCGCCTGAAGTAACTTCCCCGAGTGAAAAAAAGTAAAATTCTGCCTGGTCAGCATGGACCCGCGGCTGGAGTATCTCTCCCGCGTGGAAAACAAATAATAAAAAGTAAAGATCTTTGATGTACTGCAAGTTAATATTATACAAGTTTAGCGTTTCTGGTGAAAGGGACTGACTTACGTGCAATTTGGTATAGAGCGTCTGTTGGTTGGTAACTAGCGTTTGACAGAGGCGAATGTTAAATGGATGTAATGTAAATATACCTTTTCGCCTTGATCGCGGTTTCATGCAAATTGGTCACCATAGTTTGGTCAAATATAATTAATGCTTATACAATTAAGTTGGATATATTTTTATACCATTGAACGAATTGATTATCTGAAAAACTTGTGTATGATTTTATTTGTTGAAAATTTACTGTGCAATTTATTGATTGATAAAATGTGTAAGGATTTATTTGCTTAAATTAAGTTATGATTTAATTTTCATTTGTACGACTTTTAATTTACTAAATTGATAAACCTGTGTATGATTTTATTTGTTGCAATTTTTACTGTCCAATTTATTGATTGATTATATTTGTAAGGATAGATTTGTTTAAATAGTGTTATGATTTAATTTTCATTTGTACGACTTTTAATTTACTAAATTGATAAACTTGTGTATGATTTTATTTGTTGCAATTTTTACTGTCTAATTTACCGATTGATAAAATGTGTAAGGATCTATTTGCTTAAACGGTATTATGATTTATTTTTCAATTGTAAGACTTTACTTTGCTAAATTGCTAAACTTTGTATGGTTTAAAATTGATAATGCGCTAGAATGTTTAATATATAAATTTCTAATTATTAAAATAAATTGTGCTCTCTCGAAATTTGGCGTTGTAAAGAAACTTAAACTTATTCAAACTCTAAAAGACTCTAGGACGAACACATCGTAGGTAAAAGGTATTCGATAGAGTATTCTGGATGATCAGGAAGAAGAACTTAATACCCTCCTTTATTATCAAGGTAATAATAATAATATTTTCTTTATTGATGATTCAATATACCTTTTAGAGAATTCCATGAAATCCATTAGAGATGGTATTCAAGACTTACCTAGATAAAATTTTCGAAAAATTTTCAGTTTCAAAAAAATATAAATTTACCAAAGTACAATATTTGGATGATGCGTGTTAGATTTTGCAGATTTAGATAAGCTTCAAACAAATAATGATTTCTTTTACAAGATATGATGGAACAATGAATCTGATTGTTTAAGCACATCAGGGGTAACTTATATTTAAATATGCTACAAACAGACAAAAAATTCAGAGATGACTTGCCCATCAATGAAATCCGGCATGTAATTTGGCAACAAAATACATTTTTATTGAAAATTGAAGAAAGGCTACTGGTAGTGTAATGAAATGAATGGTGGTTATTTTGAATCTTTAGCTGAATATAATAATAATTGATATTTATTTTACGTTTTGTTTGTATATTTTTCTAATTAATCAAAAATACCTGCAACAAAATACATTTTTATTGAAAATTGAAGAAAGGCTACTGGCAGTGTAATGAAATGAATGGTGGTCATTTTGAATCTTTAGCTGAATATAATAATAATTGATATTTATTTTACGTTTTGATTGTATATTTTTCTAATTAATCAAAAATACCTGCTCCAAATAAAGGTTGCAAACTATATACGTTCGTATTCAGGAAGAAACGCTCTTTGAAAAATTACCACTCTATTTGGTTCATAGCACTTTTTAATACACTCTGTATAGAAAATAATTTTAATTTAAAATTTACAGATAAAACCTTACAACTTTCGTATTTAATTTTTTTTAATATGTCAAATAAAGAAGAAAATGGGGTAGTCCATTTATGATCGATTACTCTGTACACCAGCACACACTCATACAGAAACAGTCACTTGCGCTTATAGTCTCAATTCGTGACAATGCGTACAAACTGTATATACACTGTGCCTATACAGTGCTTTACAGCCATATATGTTTCGAAACATTGTTCAGACACTGTATCTAGTCTGAATTAGGCTTAAGAAGTTGTCAAGATTTAAGCCAGTAAAAACGGTTTCCGCTATATTTACTATTTTAAAATTTTTTTCTAAACAATATTTATATACTGCATATTGATCGTAAACATTTGATTAGGTTAATGATATTCTAGAAAGGTCACAAAGTTGGATGATAATAAATACAGGAGAATTAATTCTGAAGGAAAATATTTTATTTTAAATCTAAAAGGCTAAATACGTCGGAGAGAGCGCGAAAAGCCTTCTATTTTTTGACCCACCCAATAGTGATATGGAACTTTCACCACTAATTAATAACGATAATCTTGTAACAAATACCAAAACATTATAATATACCTGTGGACTTGTAAAATCATGCTCTAGACTCCTCTTTTTTTTGAGTGGTGACTCTCCCTCAGAGTGCTGGAAATAAAATTCATATTTAAACAAATATTAAATTCATCTAAAATATATCATTAATCTACATACCACAAAAAATGGATTTATATGACAGATTTGTCGGCTACAGCAGCGTATCAATTATCATTATATTATGGTGGAAAATCCCAAAAGCTTTTGTACAGTTAACTATGTGTTTTGGAAAATAAGTTATATTTTTTAGTTTGTATGTACTATGAAACAAAATCCATAGCGCAATAGAAATAATAGGAAATAAATGTTTTTTTTTTAATTTTCCAATAGATTCAAGGAAAGAAAAATTCAACTAATACTGAAAATGCAGGTTCATTTTAGAAGTTGTAAAAGGTCAAAGCTTTAATTTCCAAAAATCAAATGACTACATATTATATATTATTGTCAAATCATTCTAAGCAAATTTGATAAAGTCAGTACGAAGTCAGTGTAAACAGCAATAAATCAAAACTCGATTGACAGCTGGCATTTCTTTTGAATAATTCGGCATAGGCGTGCGACGCGAGCGACGGTAGAAATGGGAAAATATTGAATTAATTATATTTTTCATAATTATACACAGGTATAATCCATAATATTTTAAACAACGTTTGCTTGATTGCTAGCATAATTGGGTTTTAAACGTACCTTTTTTATGTCAGCATTACATAAAAATTTAATAAGAAAAAGTAGGATTATATGATTTTCTTTCACTCACCTGAGAAAATCATGAAAAGTCACTATCTGAATCCGCAGAGCTTGAATATGAATTTGGCGTTATTATTATGTGGTCAATTGCCAGCAAAATACAATATTCGCCCTCCTTTTCTATAACATGGCGGACACAGTTCATCCAAATACCACTAGCGTTTACTTCATCAATTACTGTCCTTATATTTCCTAGTACGAAATCACTGTTAGTTGGCGATTGATTATATTTTTTAAATTTTTTCTTGATTGTAGCCCACATCATCTCAATCGGATTAAATACACAGTAGTAAGCCGCAAAATAGTATGACCATGTGCTTGGCATAATTTGTCAATGACATATTCTTTTGTAAAGTTCCTTTTCTAATAGCTTCCATTACATTACATTTTTTAGTCGCCTTTTGAGGAATTTCCATACTTTTGCTCTCCATGAATTTGAGAATATCGTCCTTTTATTACTGCTATTGGGAAATTTGCTATGAAGGCGGGAATGATACGACGCATTGTCCATTATAATAATGGAATTTGGGGGAGTATTCGGCAGCAATTGTTCGGTAAACCACTTTTCAAATAAACTGGTGGTCATGTCTTCATGATAATCAGCCGAAGGGTGCTTTATATTTATGGCAGGCAATAATAAAGCATTGGGTACAATGCCCTTATCACTTCCTGCATGCCGTATAATAACTCGTTTGCCGCGAGAACAAGGCCAGTTTAATTTGCAATTACTGCTATCATCTACTCAGCCATACTCAACTACATCTTGTGTATCAAACCATGTTTCATCTAAATACACTATTTCCCTTCTTGCTTGGCGATATTCCAGAATTTTGCGTAAATATTCTTGCATTACCATCTACAACTAGGCCTGACGGCTTACGTGTGACGTCCTCCAAAGTGGTCTTAAATTATTTACAGGCATATATTGAAATGTGCAATTTATTTTAAAATTTCACAGTTAAGTAGACATTTTAGATGCAAAAATCTCAAAAAAAATAACAAAAACTTGTTTTTTGTAAATTTAACTTTCTTTATATGTAGTTTGAAACGTAACTGTCCTGATACAATTCCTCCTACAAGCTGATATTACTTTAAGCACGACTATTATGACTGATAATGTGTATTACTAATTTTGTTCAATCAAAAATAAAATTGCAGTTTACTTACCTTTTTCTGCATACATAAATAATATTTAAGGACTTACGGTTAAAACAAGGCTGCGAGTCATGAACTCAGCCTTTAGACGTGCCTCATTCGATTTTTGTTAAAGGAAAACGAAATTTCAAAGCAAAAACCTTTGCATATTCAGTTTATCAAAATATAATCTATTTTGATAAACTGAAACTAGATACCACCAATCTATTTAATAGATAGGTGGTAAAATGTCACTATAGGTCATAAAGGTGTCATAATAGGTAAGAGTAATGTCAAATTTGGTAGTGTGTTTTCTCCTCGGTTTTCTCCATCCAAAGAACCTTGCAATCTTCAAATATTGATGATAAAACATGAAAACTTTATACAGGTTTCTGATTTTACTTTTTTGTGTTAGATTGGGTATATTACTCGGTATATTATTGGGGTCTAATATTTATTTATTAAAAGTCTCCAGTTTCCTTTTTTTCTTTTTACATAAAAGATTATGATTATGTTTAGAACAATAATTATTAAGAAGTGTCTTTGAAATGCTGCTAAGAAAAATTTTTGAAACATCAATTTTTAGGTAATTTTTACAATTTTCAAAAGGAGTCAAAAGGCTGTTTTGATTTAGAGTTTAACAACACCTCACAAAGAAAAGACTTTTTATTGTAAATATCTAAACATGTGTCTTCGAACTCATTAATCAGTTTTTTAAATATAATATAAGCTGTTGAAACTACGTCCACTACTTGTTCACGAGGATATAAAAGAGCCCCACGACTTAAGGAATTTATTAAATTGTAAGAATCTTCTACAACACAAGGTTCATTTAAAGTTAAATTTTGTCAGTTATTTTACCTATAGCTCTTACTGGAACCATCCTTCCTTAACAATAAAAGTTGTAAATAGTTTTAAAATCTCCTCAAAATTTTGAAAACATGTAGCCTCTCTATGGATATTAAACTCCTCTTTACTTTGCTGTATTGCTTGGAACAATTGTAATTCCTCAAGTTCCTTATTTTTTTCGTCATTACTTTTACGAACAAACACATTTTTTGTAATGTAATTGGGGCAGTTTGGAAAAATAGCTGGTATGGCATTCTCCTTCAAGCGAGGATATTTTAAATGTACTGTATACTATGACTTGACCTGCAGAAAAATGTAACTCACACAGTTTAGTGTTTTTATTGGGCACTAAATTGTCTCGTGGGATAGCTTGAAGCCATTTCTTTTGCAACACATCACTTTGTGGAAAGCTAAGAACATGAACTTTAGGTCCTTTCGGGTAGTTTCCACGGCAGCCTGGTGCACAGCATCTGGACGGCATTGTTCACATAAATTTAAACACACTAGAGTACTTTATAATATATAAAGAAACTAACAGAAAATCAATCGAAAATCGAAGAACAATTAAGAAACCGCTCGAACGTCGAAAGTACGCTGGTAACTGACAGGCAGTGGACAGTGTTGCCAGATTTTTAAGAAACATCTCGTCATCCTCGAACTGCTAAGGACATATAAATTAATTAAACAGTAGGCAGTTGAAATAAATCGTATATTCATAAAAAAAACTAATCAAATATAAGTAGGTTCCCACAAAAAAAAATAACAGAGAAAGCTCTAACATGAAAATACTAAGTAGGATCTGAAAACTCTCTTTCAGCTGCGGCGGAAGAATATGGTAATGGCAGAATCAGTTTTACTTTCTTAATTAAATTAGAAATCATTAATTCATTTGCTCTCTGGCAACACTGACTCGCACATTAATGTCAGAGTACTTACTTAGACGTCAGGGTGCCTTTTTATCTTTGCTTAAATATTTAAAGACGAAAAGGAGA
Organism: Pissodes strobi; assembly: GCA_016904865.1. Classification (NCBI taxonomy): domain Eukaryota; kingdom Metazoa; phylum Arthropoda; class Insecta; order Coleoptera; family Curculionidae; genus Pissodes; species Pissodes strobi. Next base: position 137,078 of record MU184105.1, on the reverse strand, counting down.
AGCAGATATGTATCCAAAAATTCATACAGCCTAAGCATAGGGAATTACAAATATGTAGTTATACGCATTTATGGTAATAGAACATCAAATCGTGCCACATTGGTCACAGGGGTCCCATAGTGCGTTTTAATTATAAAGTGTGACACTTTGGGGACGATTGTGCGCCTAGGAACAACACTGGTTCTGACCATCAGGATTTGGCTCGTCTGGGTCGGTAGAGTTAGTTTCATACATTTGGGATGTAAACTATTTAACGTATATTTAGTTGGACTTTAATTTTTACAGCATTTGTTGAATGGCATTTGAAATTCTGTTTTTAAATGGAAATAAATATGTATACTAAATAATTAGGTTATTGGTTAGTAACGTTTATTTTCATATTTTCTTAAAGGTTTTGATTCCGTTATGCTTCACTTTCCGGTTTTTATATATTTACTTTTCGGATTTAAAATATTTATTTATATTTAATATAACTATACTATAATATACCAAAGCAAACTTTTACATTAAGTATCTAATATATTATTAATTGTAATCCAAGACAAATATTTTACGTTTCTTTGAAAAATAATTTGTGGCAAACTACAGTGAGAAGTAGCCTAAATTGTGATAAAGCGCCCAATCTGGCAGCACTGGATACAGAATACATCGAAGACGGCGAGATGGAAATTGATATTCCAGTCGCCCAGCCTGGCAATCAACGTTAAATACGGAAGTAGGCGCGATAAAATAATCAGTACTTTTACTGGGCTCGTCTTGGCTCCTCTGAATGCTTTTCTTATGGCAAAAAAGCATCGACCTCTTAGGATGACGTCACTGCTAATTTTAATATTAGCTAGTTGGCCCAGTTGTAGGAGGTAATGATTCTTGCCGGTGAGCAACTATGCGATGCGATTCCATGATAACCATTCTTTTATCCAATTTTATATATTTAAAACCGCAATTGAGTAAGATATTACGCAAAGTGTCGAGAGATTTGTATTCATAATTCTGGTAATCCGATAATTTATCTCGAATCATTGCCAATGTCGAGACGTTGCTGCCTTTGTAAAATTGATATACTACTCGGCATATAACTTCTTTGGAAGTACTATCATTTTTTTTAGCTTTTGGTCGAATCTTTTTCGCTTTAAACAATGGTCAATTATATATCCTACCTATATCACTTTATAAACTGTAAAGTGTGGAAGTTTAGTAAGCTCACAAATTCTTTTTACTATTTCATTTTCTGAGGCTTCATGATTTTCACTTTTCAAACATGTATACATATTTAAAATATTTTTTTTTGTGTTTGGATATGTAAGTCTTTATTACGAAACTCTAAAAGCTCTGCAACGGGATTGGTTTTGGGATTTTCAGATTTCGATTCACCATCAGAAATATAGAAAGGTCGCCAGACCGCCATTTTGATTAACTAAATTACAACAAAGTTATGTAATAAAAACAGAGGTAAAATACACACACCAACAACAATCACAAAAAACAACAAAGTACTAAGCAAATACTGACAAAACACGTAAACTGAAACCACGCGGTACAGCACTGACTCGTTAAAATCATACGATTTAAATGCTCTAACTCTAAAAACAATTAAGGAATTTCGCAGGGACCAATCAAATGCGCTAGTTTTCTACGAGGAGCCGTCAATAAGGATTTTGATTTTTATTTCATGCCTTTCAATGCAAATCTATAAGAAATTGATCGTACCCCAATTTCCTAGCCGTTTACACTGACTTCGTATAGACTTTAACAGCATAGACCAAACTAAATTTAAATTGTTTTAGAACCGTTCACATTTAAAAATTGGCATTTATATATTTTTAAAGGCCTAGAGCCTTCTAAACTGTTTCGAATTACAAATGAACCAAATGATTCCCAAACCCCAATACTGTACGTCACTATGACAAAATAACAAGGTATCTTACTTACATCTCCACTAACAGCAATAGAATTTTCATTGTCAATAATATCACAAGGAACACCATTGCCTGCAAATATAAAATAGGTAATAACAATAAAACAATAAATACAATTATTTGTAATTATTTATCACATTATTTTTTTAAATGCATAGCTTATTTAGCGCTTGATAAGTACAAATATATAATTTAAGAGAAAATATACAAATAGGTATTTTGTCAGTATCTAGCCGGGGCAAACCTGTACATTGCTCGATTAAATTTCAAGTTAACAAATATTATCTTAAAAAGGACTTACTCAAATTTGCATTAAGTTTGATAATTCCATCACCTCTATATGGAGGCGATTTCATTGAAGAGAAATGCGCAAAAGGTCTGGTAAAACTTGTCGCACTTTTCGTAAATTCCGAAGAATTCTTTAGTCTCTTCAGTCTTTGAAGCAACAGGGGTACGAGACGACTGTTTTCCTCTCGAAACTTGGCTGCAATTTCTGGAATATCCATTGCCGCTGCTAAAACTCCAGTAGCGTAACTTTGTAAAGGCTCAATTGAATTAGTCACCCACTTTATGAGTCGATATATCAAACTATCCATATCCTGAAAGTATGGAAATATAAACAATCTTTCATAGATCTATATTTTTATATGAGAGTTAATTTGATAAATTTAAGACTATTGGACAATTTCCTTCATCTATGCAGGTCAGTCATGTGGCAGAGGTCGGCCCGCATGTTAATCACATCAGGCCTAAAAGTAAGCAAATTGTCAAGAAAGAAAAATACATTCATGCAATATCAAGTATATCTAAGTCGAAAATCGCGAAAGCACGACATAATGACAAACTTAGAGTTTGCATCGTCAATATGACCCAAAAATTAGGCCTTATATGCCGGCATTATTAAGTCGAATGATATGATATCAAAATACATTAAAATTTACGTCTGCAAATTTGAAAACCGGGATGTTCTCCTTCATTGGTTTTCAAATTTTCGCACGTTAATGTTCATGTACTAGAAATAAGAGATATTTCAGAGTTCCTAATAGCAACACATAGTAGATGTCTAAACTATCTTGAACCCAAAATATAAAATGTTCTTCCTGGAGAATTGAAATCTATGTAAAATATAAGGATCTTGGCTGTATGTCTTACGTAGCACAAAACTTACAGGTTGGTGGTGTTATTTTGATGTTTAGGTATGAGCGTCTCTCGGAAAAGATCGTGGGAATATCTAGAACAGGCCCATATTAGCTAAGAACTGAAAAGCAGTCAAGTGCTGACGCCGAAACTAAAACTAAACAGAGAAACAACATTAGCAAAGGATTCGTGGTAACTAAAGAACGCAAACAACGATGCTGCCTCTCAAAGATTAGAGAAGAAGATACACAAATATGGTTCTACCGCTCAATGAAAACACTTTGAATACTTTAAGTTTTGCTGAAGACCAAAAATTACAGACATTATCAGAATCTAGGGTATATCACCTGAAAATTCATGGAAGAATGTGCAAAGTGGCGTTTGGAAGTGAATCTGACAAAAACAGATGGATTAAATAATGGGCACAAAATAAAACAATGCACCGAGAACAAATATTTGGGAATGTAGCTCAACAGTATCCTAGAGGAAACAATCAAAGATGACAATACCCAAGAAAGCAAACCAATATCCATACAGAATATCAATAAGGAAAAGAAGCAAGAAGGTACAACACTATTCTCAGAAATATAATGTAGTGTTGTACATTCTTGTTTTGTTTTCCTTATTGATAATCTGTATTGATATAAGTTTTTCTTTCCTGAATATTTTCATCTTTGATTGCTTTCTCTAGAATGCCGTTGAACTTCATTCTCAAAATCTTTGTCCTCGATGCATTGTTTTATTTCTTGTCCCTTAATTAATTCAAGGTTTTGTTGTTGTCCTCCCAACATGTAGCTCAGAGGTACGGCCACTAAAAGACAAAATAAAAAAACGCTGGAAGCCACCGAAATGGACTTCGGGATTAGAGCCGAAGGCAGATCATGAATGGAAAGGATAACTAATGAAAGAATAAGAGAAATTATGAACACAAGACACACAAAAGTAAATAACATTAAAGACATTATTTGGTTCGGAAAAGTACAAGGAATGCCAAAATCTCAATCTAAACAAGTTATCCAGTGAAATCCAGGGGAAAGGAGAAACGGAGAAGATTCAGAAGAAGCTAGAGAATTGGTATAGATGACGATATCACATACATGGATTTAGAGGAAAAGGCCTAGAATAACAGAGATGACTAGAGTTCGGAAATCAGAAGAACGTTATAAACCGATAACTAGATATACGTTTAAAGCTGAAAACTTTTACCTGGCTGTGATGTACTTGATTGTAGTTATTTGTGCAATTATCGCGTCATTTGTTGATTTTTGAAGTAAATACCGTAAAATGGGGTGAAACGCAACTATTGTACCAATCCCAACATTTTTCAGAAAAACATCGTTTTATTTTTTTACTAGGCTGTATGCTTTTCAGAAGGTTAAAATATTTCTTATAGGTATCTGACATCTTTACCTAATACTTGAAGCACAAAAACCAAATTTCTGAAAGAATAAGGTTTGAGGTTATAATATTTAATTAAGGATCAATTTTTAATAAGATTTTGTCCCTGAAAACACTTTATCTGACAAACTTCCTTAACATTTAAATTTGAGGAAAAGCTCGATAACACATACCTTTGGTACCTTCCTACTTATTATTTTTACATTTGGCAACACCTCAACTCAAATGCCGGGAATCTATGAATTTTTAAATTTGTTTGGTCACAAATTGCGGAAAAGTGGGGTCAATCGCAACAACAGGTTAACGCCTGCCGCTCCGACGCATATCACGTTGTTTTGTTTTTCGCTTAGTTACGAAGATGCCGCGTGAGTATAAGCGTGATCCGAGGGCTAAACCTTGCCGTAAGGTTTCAGATGAAGTTTACGAAAAAGCGATTTAGGAAGTTCAAAATAGTGTTTCACTTAGAGTATTGTGAAGACGCAAAAACAAAAAAGAAAAGGGTGAAAAGTGTCTTTCCAAAGGTGGTCAAACTGTGTTGCCTGCAGAAGTTGAGCTCCAAATTGTAAAAAGATTAGTTCAGTGCTCCGAATGGGGACAACCATTGGATTTATATGATCTGAGAGTTATAGTGAAGAACTATCTGGACAAAATCGGTCGACGAGTTGAACGGTTTCAAAACAATATGCCGGGAATGGAGTTTGCATTGGGTTTCGTTAAGCGTCACAAAGAGAGACTTTCGATGAGGTTCTGCCAAAACATCAAAAGGTCACGGGCTGGAGTAACTACTGAAGATTTCAGAGCTTATTTTGAAAATCTTCGAAAGTCAATAGGTGGTGTCAGTCGGTCCAATATCGTCAACTACGACGAAACCAATTTGACTGACGACCCAGGAAGAAAAAGGGTAATTTCAAAGCGAGGGATGAAATACCCGGAAAGGGTAATGAACCACAGTAAGACGGCCACCTCCCTTATGTTTGCAGCCGCAGAAGATGGAACAATTTTACCGCCTTTCGTCGTGTATACGGTAAGGTGACCAGACGTCCCGAATTTGGCGGAATCGTCCTTTCTTTTTGCGAGCTGTCCAGCATTTCATGCGTCCCGCAAAATGTCCCGCATTTTCAGTCTGAGGAGCAAATTTACCTCTTAGTCCTTTTTTTAACGATATCGAATATTTTGCAGTATATATCTATACGAAGAATCCCATCTTGACAATATTGACGGAAGCCGGAACCTTAATTACTCCCGATTTTAAGGCCTGGCCTAACCTAACCTAAGAAAAAGAAGAGTTTTATCGATTGCAGATTCGATTTTCGACACCGTTTTCGACGATCGTGATTTGCGGGAATCACTGAGTCGTTGGCGTCTCTGGCCACCGTTGAAACTCACATCCATCTACTACACCAAATTTCCGACCTTCGGACCTGCACCTTTGGCAGCAGCCCAGTGTTATCTTCTAATACTTCAGCATGGATGGCCCTCCGCTAGTTCCGGGGACGCAAAGAAACAAAACTAACCCAAGGCAATGCCCAAAATAAAGAAAAAACAACTCAAAAATATATGAATTAGCACGTGCGCATGGGTAAAGGCTCAAAATTTGGGTAGTTAGACGAGAATGCCGTTTAATGGTTTAGTCATTTGAGTGGCGCTTAGTTGTTTAGTAGTCGACATCGATCGGTTTGGGTTTGCGTTTTGTCAAACGTTACCTAATCGAAGAAAAACTAGAATAGTGGAAGGAGCAAAAATTAGAAACTGATGAGAGGTGGATGGAGGTATTTAAACATTTTTTGGAAAAAGATATTTCTTATAAAAATTTTAAGTATATTAAAAATAATTACCTTTAAAAAAAATTCATAGCTCACAGAAATAGGCTTAAAAAATTGTCTATTTTTTTTTAATTCCTTAGTATTGTATTAATTTATTAAAAAAAATAGTGTTTGAGATTTTGTTTTATTCTTTGCTGAATTTTTAAAAAAATAGGGCGTGGCACCGAAAAAATTTCGCCTGCGGCGCATTACCTTCGCCCGCATTACTCTTATCTGATCTTCCGTCCCGCATTGGTCAAAAAAAATCTGGTCACCTTAGTATAGGGCCAAACATATGTACGAATCTTGGAAGATAGGGGGGCTACCACGTGCTCGTTTCAATTCAACCCTTCTGGATGGTTCGACAACAACTGCTTCCAGGATTGTATTAAGATCATTGCCAGTGTTAATGGGGGCCAATCTTTCTTTGCACATCTCTTTGGAAGCTGTAGAAAAATGTGAAGAGCACAACATATCATTCGTGTTTCTACCAGCGAATTCCAGCCACGTCTCAGCTTTTGGATGTGGCTTTTTTCGCCCATTTAAGAAGGCTTGGCGTAAGATATTAACCGACTGGAAAAAAGGCCCAGGCCGAAGAGAATCGAGTATTCCAAAAACCATATTTCCTCATCTCAAATTATTGTTGGAAGCCATTAAACCTAATGCGTCTAAAAATGGGTATTCGAAAATGTGGAATTGTTCCAATAAATCCAGATGAAATATTATCAAGACTACCATCAGGTTCACAAGTTCCGGAAAATGATGCGGAAGCTTTAACCGATTCGGTAACTGATATTTTAAAAGCATTAAGATACGAGAATCTCCCTAAACCAAGGCAACAGCGGAAAAAGGTTAAAGTGTTACCAGGTCGAAGTGTAGCAGGAACAGATTTTAACGAAACCAAATTTAGTGATTCCAGCGACATTGAAAATCTTTCCCTTCACAGAGCACCAGAAGAAGATGAAACACAAGGTCATATGGAAGATGACGTAGAAAGTCTTCCTGATTTTGCTCAAGAACCAAGCACCATCAGTAGTGTCAATGAACACCATTGCCCCATTGAGTGTTTTGTTACCAAGAATGGCAAAACGTTTGAAGGCTTGTTTCCAGTTACAATGCAGTCTATAAAAATAGACGATTGGATATTGGTTCAATTCTTTAGTCAGAAATACATTGACAGAGTTCAAACCATAGATGAAAATTACACCGCCAATTTTCTTCGAGTGAAGCCTTCGATGAAAAGACAGCTAAAGAAAACATTTTTTGTTTATCCAGACATCCCAGATGTGACCGAATTCAGATTCGACCAAATGATTGGCAAAGTAAAGGACCCTAAAAAGGACCGAAGAGGGATTTTGATATTTCAAGTGGACGCCACCAAGTGGAATTAACTTTGTATATATGTTTTCTTATAATTGGGAAAATATTTTGTTTTAAAGAAAAAAATTACCTGTTAATTTGTGTTTTTTCATAAATGTTTACCTTTAAATATACGATTTTTGGTTATTTTGTAGTGTAAAACGTTTTTTTTAAATATAAAATGTATTGCCTTTCACCTCTCAGACAGTGTGAAAGCCAAAAGACGTGAAACCAAGCGAGTGTTGTTATTCACACCGGATGTAAGGTGAATCGCAACACACCCTATTTTTAAAAAAATGGGCATTTCCAAAAAAAATAGAACATTTTCGATTTGCAGGGGTGAAGGTGACGGAAGATAAAAGTTTTTCGCTAAAAACAGGTTTTCTAAGTCAAACCGTTTTGAAGTTATGCAACCGGAAATGTTGAAAAGTGTTGTCATTCACCCCATTTTACGGTACTTCTTTGGCTGCATGGGAGTGATTTTTCAAGGCCGTGTCAGAACATACTTTGAAATTTTCGTCGCACAAGGGAGATAAAGTATAGAACTCTCTCGTTCTCTCTCTTTCTATCTTATGGAATCGGTAAAAAAGTATTTACCTCTATCGCGTACCTCTAGAGTGTGTAGCCAAGCTCAATTTTGCTGCCGGAGTAGACACGTATGTAAGTAGATCAGACGTAACCATGTCTGACCAGTTAACCAACTGATAATCAATCCTGTGCGCTGCGAGAATTACACTAGTCTGTTGACGTTGACCTAATTACGGGTACAAAGTGTCGCGGTGCGATAGCGTTTATACTACGTGAAATAATATTTGAATTGAGAGTCCAGATTGATTTTTAAAGATATTCAGACCATATAACATACTAACTTCAATGTTTCCAACAGGAAGATGGGTTTGGCTGTACCTTTCTTCGGACCAAACGATCGCTTTTTTAGTAAATACTTTAATGTTTTATTGTTTGACATATATTCACACTTTTTTATCGTATTTAAATTTGACTGACTTTTCGTTTGTTAATTTGATGTTTTTAGTAATCCATCCTAGCTTAATTCTTAAAATATATTACTATAATTACCTTGTGGGATTAATAATAACTTTATTATAATTTTTTCAAGATACTCAAGCCAAAAATATGAATGATTTAGCTATCTTACATACATACATGCTGATACTACATAGGCAGAATCTAGTGTACCGGGTGTTTCACTATAAATGGACCCCCCCCTTTAACTTTCTCAACTGACATTTTAGAAAAAAACGTTCAATTCAAAAAATAAAGGGGATGAAGTGTAGTTTTTTATGGCATAACACTGTTGTTTACAGGGTGTCCCATAAATGCGGGATTAAACAAAGTTATTTTTTTTAAATGGAACACCCTATATATTATTGCATATTCGGATTTTGCGACATATTTCATAAGTAACGTCCTATACCTATCTGTTACTGTTTTTGAAATATTGACAGTTGAAAATCGACCACTTACCAAGTTTGACAGCCTGTAAAATCTAAACGGCTAAAGATAGAGCAAAATGGTTTACACTTTCCTATCTTGGTTTTTCATAAGCTATCATTTGACACTCATTTTAGATTTAACCAGAGGTTAAATTTAACCGGAATTACTTAACCTCTGGTTAAATAAAAAAATTAGTGTCAAACGATAGCTTATGAAAAACCAAGATAGGAAAGTGCAAACCATTTTGCTCTATCTTTAGCCGTTTAGATTTTACAGGCTGTCAAACTTGGTAAATGGTCGATTTTCAACTGTCAACATTTCAAAAACAGTAACAGATAGGTATAGGACATCATTTATGAAATATGTCTAGAGTTCTCCGCAAAATCCAAATATGCAATAATATATAGGGTGTTCTATTTAAAAATATATAACTTTGATTAATCCCACATTTATGGGACACCCTGTATACAACAGTGCTATGCCATAAAAAACTTCGCTTCATCCCCTTTATTTTTTGTATTGAACGTTTTTTTCTAAAACGTCAATTGATAAAGTTAAAGGGGGGATCCATTTATAGTGAAACACCCGGTACAAGATTAATGAAACTCAGAATGGGTTTTGTTCCTTATAACCTAAGTAAAAATAGCACTACCTAATTTATTATCAAATTTACAAGAAACTTTGACATGAAGTCTACTTTTAACATATGAAGCAAAATCACTGGCTATACTAAAAATAAAAATGCTAACATCCCAATATTTTGATACAAATTTTAAACACAAGCATAGCGATTACATTCTGGATTTGTCCCTTTGTAGGGGCGGTCTAAATAAACATACCTCACACATTTTGAAGTTAAATGTTTACTGTCTTTGAATTATTTTTTTGTATTAAATACAATGAATGTAACTAGGAAATTTAAGTTGCTACAGATTGCAATAGTTGTCTTGCATGGCTAAAATTTGCATGCATTATTTACTATAATCAGTTTCGTTGCCTCTATACAGTAGAAAACATAAATAAAAATTCATAAATACCTGAAACACCACCGAAGTCTCCAAGCCGGGCATGAGATCTAATAGTAATCGGCAAGCAGCAATGTTGAGCTGATCAATATCTCTGTCTGTAATGCTATTTCGGCTATAATATGTGTCTTTCATGTAATCATTTAAAAGCTGAAATAAAAGTTTAATTTTAAAATACTGTTAAATTTCCTTACTTAAAATATTAGACAGGAAAATTAAACAACAAACAATCTTTAAGTACCTAAGCATATTTTAAAATACTTAGAACTTCAGAGATACACAGATTGTCAATTCCACCTCATCATTCAGCGGCTTTGAAGTCATCTCTTGGCAAAATGGTTAGTTAGTGTGGGTTTAAAATGTAGAATCATTTTAAATAGAATTCGTCTTCCAGCGAGCAAGTTAAAATTGTAACCAAAGTTTGCTGTAAAGGGGTTTTTTGCTTCTTACTTATCGAATATGCATTAAAAAGACATCATTAACAATACTGATTCACAAAAATTGAAAGTTACAGCGGGTGTTCCACCAGGATCTGCACTGGGCCCATTATTATTTTTAACATATGTCAATGGCCTGTCCTATTTAAAAATATCTAGGTCTTTTAGCAGTTTCACTGATGACATCGCTATCCTCTGGTGGCACAAGAATCCTCTACATCTTGGAAACATTGTTGCAAACGATTTAACTCTCAAAAAATGGTGCTATGCTGACTTTTTAACTTTGAATGTAAATAAGACAAACATCTGGTGTTTTAAGTGTGACTTGAACAATATTTTGTTGGATACCAAACCTGTAAATAATCTTCAGGCCCACAAATTCCTTAGTCTTCATTTTGATGAAAAGCTGAAATTTGCAGATCATATTTTATCTTTGAATAAGAACCTCGTTCAGAGCTGCCATGCCATTAAGGTGATTTCTTGTAAGCTGAGTTAGATTTGAACGAGTTCGTACTATGTACTGATCAAAGCACGCCTCCACAATGATATATATTTTTGGGGATGTTGCACGAATTATCTGTTTCGATAGGTTTTTGTCATGCAAAACCTAGAGACACTTGCAGACCACTTTTTCTCTCCCTGAAGATACTGGTGTCTTTTTTTTATTTTGGAGAAGGTACCACCTGTCTTGTCCGCGAAAAATTTCGATCGGAGATAGAAATACGTGGGTATGCAACTCGTTTTAATAACTTTATTGTGAAGCTTCAGCTTGCCATATAACATCCACTGAACTAATATAGAAATCGGTCATCTATACTAGCAAAAAGATGTTTAATATGCGTCCAGGTTCAATAAGAAACATTCAGTGCAGAAATAATTTTAAAAAAGCTGTTTCTGAATGAAACGATTTATTATAGTGAGGTCGAGTTTTTCCCGGATCCAGGTATTTGATTGCTTTATATGTGTTGGACTGGCTTTGTTCAGTTGAATCATATTTGTAAAGCCTATTGTAATTTGGCTTTGTTTTGTGGCATTTGCTTGTGTTATTGGCGTGCTCAAATAGTTTTATTATTTTTGCCACAGAATGATTAATTTTTGTGGATCAGTCTAGCGTTTAGTAGCTTTCTCAATGAGACTGATTTTGTTCTAAGACAATAAAGCATGTTTTGAATTTAAATATGAAAAATATAACACTTATATTGACAAATTATAGCAATACATTCAGTATAATTCCCAAAGAAAAAAAATTAAAAACCGTAGATATAGGTCAATACAGGACGGTTCTACCATCAATCCAAACTTTTCTTTAATTGTTTTAAATATGTACTTACTTTACTCATAAAATTATCCTTTCGAAATAAAATTTTTAAGATCTGACCCAATTTACAGTCTGGATCGGTTCTAGATGGATGTCTCTCATCAAAGGGATCTGGATCCATTTTCAAATAATTTTCCGTTTCAACTTCAATTATTTCTGCCATTCTAAAACAAATATGTACTTATTCAAATGTTAAAATTGTGCATATAACGAGGAAAATATTGATTGAATCAAATACTGTCTCCCACTTTTGATACCCATAATTTGCATTATTAATTTATACAAGACATTTTTATAATGAGACGAAACAGTGTGAATAATCTGTAAATAAGTAGTACTAAAGGGTTGACACCTTCATACAATGCTATGAAACATCACAATACTATTGCAGGACCTCTTCCGTAACCCTGAAGAATTGAATGATTCTGCAGTAAAAATTTATGTACATATATCAAGTTACAACTTGATATATGTACATAAAAATTTTCAAGCATGTGTTGACTCCTTAGAGTTATCATTTTTCTGTAAGATCTCCAAAAAAGAATAACATAAAATCATCAAATATGAAATACATCCTGGGGTGAAACTGAAACTGGTAATTGTCCATCTTAGCATTTATCAATATGTCATATTTTACATTTATTCTACGTAGTTGTAGATTCTATAGGATCTACATGGTATACAAACGTAAGTTTAACTCTGAGCACTGTGAAGGTGTTGAATGGGGGTTAATTACGAATTATTTATTATAATTCAACAGTAACAATAAAAAGCGAGATATGTAGGAAACTAGGTATATAGAAAATTTTGGTAGACATAACAATGTCAATTTAGCTCAGTTACATACCCTTCCATTAGTCAAGCAAAATTTTGCTACTTAATAAAGCTCTTTTCAGGTGCATTTATTATTTTATGTCGAATTTTGATTATTTTCCGATTCTAGGACAAAATGAACGAAATGCTCTTTACAAAAAAAATTTTTATTATGTACAGACAAAAAATTAAAGCTAAAAAAAATACGAATATTTGGACTTTCCTAACATGCTTTATTTGTTAATTCAACAGGATAAACCCAATCGTACAAAGTACTTACAAGTCACAGTCACAATCAATAAAACTTAAAACTAAGAAAATAATAACAATACAATAAAATCGAACATGACTTATCAGAGATAGATTACATATTAAACATAATAAAATAAGTGGTGTAGCTCAAAACAATTATACATTTAAACGAATATTAAGTTTTTCTGCTTTTCTGCCAATTACACATTGCACAGTGGTCAATGGCTTCTGGGGATTTTACTGGGAGTATACCACACACTTCTTGTATTCTCATGATCCTTGGTAAATTGGCAGAAATAGCTCTTTCTTTCTGACAATCACAGAGAAGAGCCTTAGAAAGCAAATTCCTTTTGGGACGATTTTTAATCAGGATCGCTTCCATTATTTTTATTATTATCTTTGGCACACATGCAAAAGGAAAATCCTATACCACTCAACGAGCAGTGCATCTGTGGGGAAGATGGTGGACGTTGGACTTGAAGCACTCTAGGTTGCAGTTTTCAGGAAAGACGTTACTCGGAAGTCCATTCCAGATAAAGAAGTCCCGAAACAGCGGTAAGGTCTAGGTGTTCGCTTAGTATGTTAATTGGCAGCTTGTGTCTTGCGGGTGTTTCCGTTTGGGCACAACTCTGGGCCGAACCATAAGTGTTTTCTATATTGATATCTAGCCAGCTTATGGATGAGGCCAGAGTCAGTGTTTGTCCTGTCTTTGATATGTCAGGTTCCACGGGGTTTGCTTTTTTGAGAAGACAGCTTCTTGAGCCTCTCCTGATTAAACTGGACATTGTTATCCACATCCCATTCCACGATGGCGTTCATATCCTCATTGATGGCAGCAATCTGAAACAACAAATGCAATTATACTAGGTACATTTAGTATGCTATAAAGGAACACCATTGGTCTGGTACCGTGCACATAATTATATTAAGCACACAATTTATCATCCATATGTTCATATGTATATAACCCTCCTTTGGTGTCATTAGGTAAACTCATTATCATTCCTGGCTTATTTGTATGAGGTTCAATGTCTTCTCCATCATGCATTGTTGAAAAATTTACTTTATTTTGGAATAAAAGAGACCAGAGAAGCTGCTTTTGTTTTCTTGGTTGGTTCCTAAAAGGCTTAGTTTATTTTATTTTATACTTTCTCCAAGTTCTGTACTAGAAAACCAGTTATCTGTGATATTTCTATTGGTACCAAAAATATGCAGAGTTTTCCTACCAGTTGTCTTTTTGTAATGGGCCTTCTGGCTACTTATTTACATATTATACTTCCATATTCTAATTGGTATAAAGCATATGATAATCAGAGAGTACAAACATTTTTATGCCATGCTCATTTGGCTTGCTAGGTAAAAATATTGTCTAAAAGTGCAATTAGCTCTAAATGCTCCAAGCAATACTTTTTTTTTTGATTACCATTGAATTTTTCTAACAATATCCTTATTTGAGCCAATTTATTAATTTGCATTTTCTCTTGCCTTGTATTTTTATCACTGAAACCAAGACACCTCATTAAGAATTGAAATTTCATTCTGTTCATTCCAAGATGACAAGCTTCAAATAAATGTCTATTCATATAATTAACATATAAGCAAATGATCTCAATCAGTGCTTTTAGTAGTTCTGGCAGGCCTTTTCCTTCAAAAAATTTTGAGATACCATATATATATTTAATTTAGCATTTTTTTAGCAAACAAGCAAAGACAAATATTGAGAGAAGACTTTTTGGAATTTGTATTAGGTTTTACCCCTGGCAATTGTAAGACAATATTTACACTACATGTTTTAACATTTTTTACTGGACACTGTTTATTCCATTTTGATATCTTGTTTTTTTTTCCTATGAAGATCAGATCTCTGGTAAAAACAGCAGGCACATAATCATCTGCATCATCCTTAAACTCTTGATCCATATCACTACTTTCTGATCTCTAGTATCATCTTAGGGCTTAGACCTCAGTCTTTTCCACACATTCTTCTACACCTAGCTAATGCTATCGTAGCCTTCTGTGTAACCTTTTGAATGTACGATTTCTATGTCAACTTTAGATCAATAATTTTTGATTGATAAATATTTTACTTCTATAGAAAAGGGAATTGTTTCTCTATTGAAAACTAGTGGTTTTAGCCCTCTCAGGAATTTCCTTCGTGTATGTCACTTTGCTCACCATCATCATCACTTCCAAAATCTTGATCAGCTTCTACTTCCTCAAACAACTTCAATAGTCTTGCCTGCTCCTTGCCATAATCCATATCTGCAGTCTACAATATAAATAAATAGATTTCCAGAAAAATGACAACCCAAACTATCAACTTTTTTTTATAGATATTTCAAAAATGTCGTTGAAAATAATATTTTTTGTAAAAAGCAAATAAAATAAGAAAAACAAAATTGAATACTTACTTACTGATATTATTTCTGCAATTTTTACATAAAAAAATCAAAATTATAGTCACTTGAATACTAGCACCCAGTCTACTGCACTGTGTTAACACTTCCATGAACTGCTTCCTATTTACTTATAATTGGGTGGGATGTTAGCTGATGACATACTTGAAAGATGCATTGGAGCAGAAACGCTGCATAGCTTTTCATGTCAAAATTGTATAGTAATAAATCTTGAAGTGGTTAGACCGTGCGTGAGTAATAGTGATGGAAGGTTTAGTAATAATAAATCGTATTAAAGTCGTAGCGATGGTAGTAACTTCGGCACTGACATAACATGAATAAAGTTAAGTGTAATTAAATAACAATATGAATAGGCTTCTTGAACAAATACAAAAAGCTTCGAACATACTTCGTAAGGTTAGGCACAGGATCATAATTTGGCTGCGAGTGTTCTTCTTCCCAACTTCTAATTAAGGTAGTTATCTCGTTTATAACGTTTGTATTGCTGTTATCGCCCATTTTTTGTTTAAACTTGTTAACAACAAAAATGCATGAGGTAATTTTACATAACCTAACTAAAAAGAGGTCCTTATCTCATAACGCACTTAGCACTGTTTTTAATGTCTGAATACGTCAATAATATCTTTATAATGAAATGCACACTTTCTAGCCTAATTGAAACGAACTAAATGAGAATAAAAATGTCGATAGAGACGAAGGAAATTTTGCATTCGCCTAATCAACACAATTATTTTCACATTTGACAGTTCTGTATTGTTGTCGTTTGTTCTCATTTGAAAATCCGATATTTCTTTATTTTTAAATCTTTCCCTAAAATTGGTTGTATTTAATCATTTTTGATAAAGAATATGGAAATCAGATGAGTAGGAAGACAGAAGACAGCCATACAGAAATCCATTAATTCGCAATTAATTAAATTATTTTTAAGTTTATGAATGAATAAAAAAAACAAAAACACAATGCAGTGTTGCCGCCGTGCCGCGGCCAATGTTCTAGATGTACAAGGGGAATTAGCCGCGCTGAGTTTCTGAAATGTACTGAGCTGAAGCAATAAAATGTACTAGATTGTACTAAAATTTAAATTTACGATAAAGTGAAATATTGCCGTGTCGATTAAATTAAACAATTATGGGTAATTTTTTAAAAAACGTGTCAGACTCATTTTGCCATTTTTTCAGCTTTAAATAGAGTGAATAGAGGTGCTGGGTGGGTAAAAAAGTTTATAAAAATAGACAATATTCGATTTGCAAAGACGAATTTTGTTAAAAATATTTGTTATTTTTATAAATATTCCAGTGGCGTAAAAAGGTTAGGGAAAAAGTAATCCACTGCCTCGTTGCAGTTGATTTATTTTTGATGTGTAAACATCTAACACGGCGGTATGAGGGTAAATCTCGGCAAATGGGACGGAAATCTGCAAGCGGACACCTTGCGCATTGATTAGGTTCTTTCTAACGCCAGAATATAAGCAACCAATTCCAAATAAGTAGTTGCCTATATTCAGGCGTCACGCGGCCTAAGGTGGCATTAGATTTTCATGTCAATGATATCGATATACATTACACATTAATGTCTCTAGTACTAGCAGACTTGCTCAATTTTTTCATTCTTCTAATATTTCACTTCGCGCATGGCCCTCCGCTCACTTCGCTCGCTCCGCGGTCGCATCCAAACAAAACTAACCCAAGGGATGCCCAAAATGAAACAATTATATAATACCTAATTGATTTTCCTATATTTCTAGTGTGTGTGAAGTGGTGCTGGAAATTTGTGTCTAAATTCGAACTTTGGGGGTTTTTTTTCGGCTCAAAGGTGGGAAATCTTTAAATTCGTTTTCTTTTATTTTAAGAATGCCTTGGGTCAATTTTGTTTAGTTGGGCCCCCGGAGCGAGCGAGTAGAGGGCCCATGGATGAATGTAGGGTTTCTATACGTCCGTATTTACCCGGACGTGTTTGGGTTTTTAAGGTGCCCGGGAAAGCCCGACCGGAATTTAAAAATTGTCCGGGAAACCTGGAGAACGTAAAAACTTAACTTTGTTGATGTGTAAACATCTTACGCTGCGGTATGAGGATAAATCTCGGCAAATGGGACGAATTCAGGTCTTTCTTTTTTAAGCGAAGAGGTCGTGTTAATGTTGGGGACCAACATTTTAGAGGGCGGGGGAACGTGTAATCTACTAAATTGCATAAGCTACTAAAGAAATATCACCCTGTCCTAACTTTGAACTTGAACTTGGAGATTGTTATATAAACATTAAAGGCAGACTATAAACCACGCGAGCAATCAACGGGAGCGATTTTCAACCTTAAGCATGCAATGATCATCACTTTTTTAATATGAATACAATACCGAACCTTCAGTCCATCATACTTTGTTCTCACCTAAAACCAGCTTCAAGGTTAGCTAGACAGCTGCCTTCGGGTTTTATCTTTTATCCGCTCCTAAGGTTAACTAGACAGCTGCCTCTAGGTTCTACTCCTTTACTCCCTACCCAAACCTAGTACTGGTTAGCCACTTGACGGCGCTAGGACTAGGGGTTTCACAACCATCGTAGTAAAGTCAAATCAAAGCTTGTCAGAGTTCTGAGAAAGACAAGTGTCTAAGTAGAGTCAGTGAAATAGTTTAGTGAAATATTCTAGTGCTCTTAAATAAAACTCAACTCTTAAGAAAAACGATAATTATAAGACAGTAACCAAAGACCTATAACCAATACCTCAAATCAAGAAAGCATGCGCACCTTAGTAATCGGGTATAATAGAATCTCATTTTTTGACCAATAGTCATTGTTAAAGTTTTATCCTTAATAAATTGTTATTGTTATAACCAAACAGGCTTTCTTTATCATCTCTTC
Organism: Pissodes strobi; assembly: GCA_016904865.1. Classification (NCBI taxonomy): domain Eukaryota; kingdom Metazoa; phylum Arthropoda; class Insecta; order Coleoptera; family Curculionidae; genus Pissodes; species Pissodes strobi. The sequence goes on along the minus strand of MU184105.1, from coordinate 118,897 downwards.
TTACCCAACGTAACTCGGTCCCGGACTATCTCAGTTATCCCCCGGCACGCTAAGCAAGGTGTGTCATCACGAATAGAACATACAGTGGCAGATTGAGGGAAGCGTTAAGTCTAACCAAAAGACCCCGTCATTGTACTAATCGCGACACGGCCCTTCCAAAACTATACGTGAGAATATTGCTAGCGTAGAGTGCGCCTGATTCCTGATGACTGATATTAACCGTGATTGCGACCGGTAAAGGGAAAGGCGGTAGGTAAATCGATATCGGTAAATCCCAAAATCTCAACGTTCGTGTAAATAGGCTCGGCCGCTCTGCGTGCAACGCACAATATTAAATTTTACTAATAAAGTTAAGCATTTAATAATGTGAAAACGGAAGTGTGTAGTAACTGAAGGAGTGATTTGTGTTTTGCTCCCCCTTATATATTTATCTATGGTGTTTTGTTTCATGATATCATTGTTATCATACCCATACCACTTACCTTAATAATAGCCATTTATGCATTTTTTGCGTAAAAATGTATTTTTAAATAAAATAAACAAACTTAACTGTTTTAAATTTAATTTAACCTGCGAGCAGAGGGCCAGGCATGAAGTGCTCAAATATTTGAAGACAAAACGGGAATCCTGTACGGGGTCTGGTTGAGATAGGGTAAGTCCTTAAAATGGTCTTTTTGGAAAAAATTTGGTATTAATCGATTCGCTTTTTTACTTTCTTTCCAAAAAAGTGAGGATCATTCAAATATTTTAATGATTTTTTGACAAAAAATTGATATTAAATCTTCCTTATGTCTGTCCAATAAGCCATATTCTTACGTCAGAAAATGACATTTTTAAGACAATTTTAGCATGAAGTAGCCAGAGATAAAATAAAAAAGATATTTATTTATCTCTGGAAGTAGCCTTTTCCAAATGTCAAATTTGACAAAAATCTGAAAAATTTTTTGATGGTGGCAACCCATATTAACTTATATTTATATAATACAGGTAGTTCTAAATCATATACCGTTTATTAGATTAAAGCTGCATTTACATTCAATTTGAAGTCAAATTCAAGTTGAAATTTGCCTGCTTGTCATATGGTGACAGCAAGTAGCATTTACATTGGAGAAAATTCGAAGTTGACTTTGAAGTGCACTTTGAATTTTGTTAAGCTGCTTGCCAAACGCAAGCAGAAAATAAATTTATAGGTTAGATTATTTTTGTTTATCTTAATATTCTTAATGTTGCTTTGTTTAGGTCAGGTCTAATTTATCTATGGATTAGGTAAATTTCAATTTTGTGTTAGAATAAATTAACATTTGTATCAAACAATTTGCACACATGTAAAATGGACTTTGAAGGACCCCACTTTGATGAAAATGTTTTTTTTGAAGGCACTGTAATTGAAAAAAACGATTTCAACGAGGAATTGTTCTAAAAAATGTTTTGTAATTATCTGGCAATATACAACACACAAAATAAAACATTCCATACGTATAATTACGTAACCTAAAAATTCGTTCAATGTAAATGACATATTTGCGAATTGCACTTTGACTTGGACTTCAAATTGAATGTAAATGCAGCTTTAATAATTATGTTGACTACCAACTAACACAAACTAACCGAAGTTAACCGAAATTACGTCGTCCAGGCTTGCGCCTCGCGCAACCTCGTATTGGCTTATGACGCACGATCGCACGATACTCACCCAAACTAACCAAAGCTAACCGAAATGATTTCGCCCAGGCTTGCGTAAAAAAAGCCTTTCTTCACGCAGCGTAGTAGCTTCAACGAGACGAAACTAACCCAACATTGTCTTAAAAACGTCATTTCTGACATAAAAATATTGCTTAATGCACCGACATTAGGAACATTATATATCAAAAAATCGTTATAATATTTGAATGATTCTTTTTTTGGAAAGAAAATAACAAAACAAATCGATTAATAACATAAAAAAAACATTTTTAATCACACCTCTCTCAACCAGAACCCCTGCACGCTCGATACAAATATGTTTGAGGTTGAAAAACACAAAAAACATTTTGTTCACATTTTTTCCATTAGAAACCTAATATAGAATATCTAACTACTTATTTTTTAGAAAAATTTTTATTTTTGATAGCACTATTGTTAACCGGACCCGTTTTATTTGTTTTGTGCTAGTGAACCTCGTTTGAAGGATTAAATTGACTTTTTTCATATTTTTCAAATGTTTGATTTACAAAAAAATAGTATTTTATTACATATTAATAAAACCAACAAATCATCGTAGGCAGAATCCACTAAAACGTTCCGATACATTTGGATTTTGGATAAATATTCGATACTATCCGATGCTTAAAAGCATCCCATCTGCCCATCACTAGATGAATTATCCTAGAACTGTTCGGCTGTTCCAGAATAAATTCATCTGGCAACACTGCCTCTCAATCTGTCAGAGTCAAGGTCAAGAGTTTGAAGTTTCGCAAATACAACTTACAACCCGGTTCCCGGTTCAGGTTCACACGTTTTGTCAATAAACAATATTTAATACTTTTTTAAATCGTAAATCCTTTGACGAAAAAATGAGCGGTGACGGCAGTAAAACCGATCAATTTGATGCCCTCTTTCTTACAGTGGCGCAACACCATCCAGAAGGAGCACATCAGGTAGGTCTTTCTAGAAAGTTTATTATAACCTATGGATAAACCATTAAAAAACGAATATTTCGGTCCATTTCAGCTCCTGGATACTTTCGTTAGCTTCCTGGGTCGCAAAACTGATTTCTTTACTGGAGGCAGTGAAGGCGACTGGGAAAAGGTATGTTTTGATTCTTCAATTAGGTATAATATTAAAATTTGAAAAACTTGTTTGTATTGTAGCTGGTTATGAATACTTTCAAAAAACACGAAAAGATAAGTCGTGCTAATCATGAAGCGGAGCTAAAAGTGAAAAGAGAAAAAGAGGCTGCCAAAAAAGCCAAGAAACTTGAGCAGGAGACTGT
>MU184105.1:0-100926 GCA_016904865.1 Pissodes strobi | reverse complement strand
GCGGCATATAAATGAGATTTTAAAATTGGCAAAATCGAACTGTTACAGGGGAAAGTTTACTCTTTTTGCTGATGTTGCTACAGTCTTGTAAACATAGCAATGAGCTTAATGAATTTGTTAAACGTTAATAAGACTTGCGTTATGCACTTTAAGTCGAATTTTGAAGAAGCTATATTCGAAAATAAAGTTTTAAATAATCTTCAAGAAAATAAATTTTTGTGCATTTACATTAATAGCAAATTGAAGTTTGATGGTCATATAAATAGACTGTGTTCCAAATTGGCTTCGGGTTGCTACGCTTTCCGAGTAATTAGCAACCAACTGGATATCTCAATTGGTAAGAAATGCATATTTTGCTTTGATAGAGTCTCATTTGAGATACGGCATCTGTTTTTGTGGATGTTGTACGGATCAACTGTTTACTAGTGTATTTTTGTCCTGCAAAAGAGAGCTATAAAATATATGTGCAAGGCTCACTTTCAAGACTCCTGTAAACATTTATTCGTCGCCCAAGAGTTCTTAACATTGACTTGTATTTTTATTTTGGAGTCTAATGCACAGGAAATTTAAAAATGAAATTCACTCACCTTCTGTGCATAATACTCGCTTTTCACATAAAATTCCGCTGCCTAATCCGTCTACCACCCAAACTAAAAACTCTTTATTCTATAATAGCAAGGCTATATTCAATCATCTCCTCTTGAGCCTTAGGCAGATCCGAGGCGAGCGTCATTTTAGAAGGGCACTGAAGTCGCTGCTCATTGGGCGACCGTGGTATAGTATCTCTAAATTCTTTTTGTAGAACTTTATTTCGGAATGGTGACTTTTTTAGCTTTAAGCACCTTAACTTTTTTATGCTGTTTGTCTTTTGTTTTGTTAATTTTGTTTTATCGTTCTTTGTATTTCTTATGTTAACTTGTATAATAATCTGTATTTTATTTCAACTCTGGGCTTGAAACAGATATATTTTGCGGTAGATAAGGCTGTACCCACTAAATGTTTTGTTTTACTGATGTTTATCTTTTTTGGTGCTATTTTACTTATATGGATTTTGTGACCTTCTCCTGTTTATATTCCATATGGTTGTTTTGTTGAATTGCCCGTTAATGTTTCTCACATTTTACACTTTTGCATGGTATTTGTAAAAAGCTTTGTCAACAATACTGTGTATTCTGGACAACAAAGCATGTTTTGAATTTTAATTTGGATTTGAATTAATAATTTACAAATACATACATAGTTACATAAAACTAAACATTCAGTTATACAGAATGTGTATACACCTACATAAAATAAAATACATCATTACATACAACAAATATAATACTAACTCATACATAAAATACAACCAGAAAAATTTCGGTAGAACCTCAAAAGGCTCTTCGAACAACTTTATAAACGTAAAAACCAAAATCACACTTCAATTTGGTTCAATGGGGAACAGATGCGTGAAACCTTACATTTCTTAAGGGAATTGAATTCTCATTGCCCGAGCGATGATTTAAGTCACTTTATTAAGACACAACAGTCTGCATATAAGAGAGCAATACAGCTCGCCAAGAAAGCGGCAAATGGCCGTTTAATTTCAAACTCTCCTAATCCCATCAAAACCATGTGGCAAATTATAAACGAATTTAGACATGTTCCTAAAAAGGAATCTTCATCAGACACCCCTCCAGATGACTTTAACAACTTTTTTGTAAATATTGCAGAAGACTTGCAAAGTCAAATCCTCGTGGATGAGACCGATTCACCTGTCAATAATCTCACCGTTTCACATGCACACCTTTACTTTTTGCCCAGTCACTTATGTTGAGGTCAGGGATGTTATTACTCAACTAAAAAATAAGAAAAGTAAAGACTCTTTTGGACTGACCATAGAGCTGCTGAAAAGTATTAAAAATCTTATAGTTTCGCCTCTGACCAAGCTCATAAATTATAGTATCAGAGAAAACATTTTCCCTGACTTTAAAACAAGCAACAGTAATTCCAATATTCAAGAAAGGTGATAACAATGATATTTCCAACTATAGACCGGTTTCGTTGCTACCATCTTTTCGAAAATTTTTGAAAAATGCATTGCCTCTTGTATCACACAATTCTTGGAAACTAAGGGACTTTTCTCTGAACAGCAGTTCGGCTTTCGGAAGAAAAACTTAGTATGGCTCTGGGAATTCTGGAATTAGTATCAACAATCCACGAGGCCTTTGGGGAACGTGGGTTTCTGGTAAGCAGCTTCTGCGACTTGAGTATAGCCTTCGATTGTGTATCGCATGGGATACTCCTGTTCAAACTAAGGAAATATAATTTTGACCATTCCAGCATCTCCTTGATTAAGAGTTATCTAACTGGTCGACGCCAGATGGTGCAGGTTAATGGAGTGAAATCAATGGAAAGGGAAATTCATATTGGGATACCGCAGGGGTCTGTTCTGGGCCCTATATTGTTCCTATTAGGTATATATAAATGATCTCCCTCATGCTGATGGCACCTCAGTTTCCTGCTTTGATGGAGTGTGCGTGCGATGCACTTTCGGTGGCTAGAAAATGGTTTACCACTGATCGTCTATTTCTTAATGCTTCCCAAACCCTAATATTTACTACTCGTGTTATGCCAGATGATGATAGGGTTCCCAGTGAGGGTTTCTGGTTTCTAGGCGTCCATCTTAATCACGGACTTCGTTGGGATGCCCATACATGCCCTGTGCAATAAGCTTGCCTCGAATACATTTCTGCTTCGTAATCTAGCAAAGTCTGTGTCCCAATCTGTGCTGAAACAAACATATTTTTCTTTGGTGCATAGCCACATCTCCTATGCTATTATTGTATGGGGCCAAAGTGCTGGAGCAGGGCAGGTCTTTCGTCTCCAAAGGCGGGCAGTTCGTAGGCTGGCGGGGTTGTCATATAGAGAGGACTGTAGGCGGGCTTTCGTAGACCATCATATTATGACTGTTCCATGTTTGCTTATTTATGAGAGTCTTCTCTACTTAAGACGTCTACTAACTATCAGGCACATATATCCATGATTATAACACTCGTAATAGGCACAGTCTAGTGCCAAGTTATCACCGGCACCGCCTGGAATGGTGCAGGGATGGCCCCAGCTGTTCCTCGATTCACTTCTATAATAAGTTACCAGATTCCTTTACGATCTTGCCAGAGAAGCAATTTAAGAATAAGTTGAAAAGCTTTCTCTCTAGTCAGGGTTTTTACGATTACGCAGAGTTCCTAAACTATCAATTTTAATGTATCATGTTTTTTTTATTAAGTATTTCTGTTTTATTAAGTGTTCTGTCTTGATATACATTTTTTTTGTGTATTTCATCGTTACATTTATAAATTCAATTATGTATATTGACGAATTTTATCTTGCACCAACTGGTGTAATGATGTATTGTTAACTTTAGTCTTGGTGTATACTTATGTTGGCTTGTATAAATACTGTATGTATTTTGGCACCAATAAACTATTTGATTTGATTTGATCTTGATTTGAAAAGAAGGCACTTTTCCCAAACTTGACCCTTAGAAGCGCCTGTAGCCCCTCGAGCCAGACGTCATCCGGTAGCAGATTATAAAGTCTGATTCCATAATCCATAGTAACCAAACTAGCCCCAGTACGTCCGTCCTCTGGTCAGTCTTGTGTATTATACGGTTAATATATTCTTTTTATGCCTAGTCTCTTAGTCATGGTGATCTGCCTGCATGTGTACCATAGAAAGTTAAATGATGTTTCATGTACATCAGACACTGTAGGGCATGGTGAGAATGCCCAGCGGCGTGAATATGTCAATATTCCATTGGCGCTACTTCTACACATTCCTAAAATATTAATAACTTGTTCCTAGGTGATTTACCGGCTGCAGAAATCTCAGTGTTTTCTATGCTAATTGGGCCCCTAAATATGAAGATGCCTCTTCAATTAATTGAATGTTTTTTGCTTGCTCAACATCAAATCAAACCAAAATAAGCTTTATTGTTCAAAGATAAGATATATCATTGACAAAACAATGTCCCTAAACTATATAATGCTTAATTAAAGTAAAGTTAGAGATTATAAAAATTGAAAATCAAAGCACGAAGATAATTACAACAGATAATCATTTGGCGAATACCACACGTACTACTGACCGAAATCCACAGCACATCGCCTCAGATGACGTTGCATAACATCACGTCAAAAACACATAATAAAAAACTGTGATCCATACTCTTCAAATAATAACCACTTGTTTGTATTTGGCGAATGCGCTGGCATAGCGCTGTTGACCTGTAGTATTCAAAATCAAAGCCAAAATAAGCTTTATTAAAGACAGGTGTCTCATTGACAAAGCAGTACTTAAAATAATGAAATTATATGTACGTACAGAAACAAAGTAAGCTTAGCTTAACCCTGACAACAATTTGTTAATAAAATACTCACAGAGAATTAAAAAACCATAGCATATTAAAAGATATCGCAATAAAATTCATTCAGACTATAATACGCTCCACCAACTAGCAAATTCCGGACTCTCTTCCTAAACAGTTTCAGAGAAGGAATAGATGTTAAATGCCTTGGAAGATGGTTGAAGATTTTAATGCTTTCGTATATGATTGACTTTTTAATCAAGGCAACATTAAATTAGTGACATTACGAGTTACATAAGATGGATTTTGCGAGGTAAAATTCTGTTTATTTTTATGAATGAGAGTTCCCGTTTCTAAAATAAATAGACAATACAGAGTCAAGATCTTCTCCTTTTTAAACAATGGTCTACAGTGATCCTTGTTTTTTGCTCCACAGATATATCTAATGGCACACTTCTGAAGAACAAAAAGAGAGTCCATAAGATACTGGCTAAAAAACCCCCAAAAGCCTATCCCATATCTCAGTCTCGATTCAATTAGGGCAAAATATACAGTTTTTGCCAATGAGTGTCCCAGTTCAATGGCAGTTATTTTAACTGCAAAGCAAGCAGACGCAATTTTTTTAGAATGGAACAAAACATGAGGCTTAAAGCTCAACTCACTGTCAGTTACAACTCCTAGAAATTTTGATTCGGGATGACACTCAATCAGCATACTATTGACTGTAGTCTGCTCCAGGTTGCATCTAAATGATACGACATTGGTCTTAGTCAAGTTCAAAAGAAGAAGATTTGCGTCACACCAGAATTTGAGTCTTTGAAGATCTGAGAAAATTGCTTGTTTCAGGCTCAAATGGTCAGCACAATGCCATAGAATAGTCGTGTCATCTGCAAGTATAATAAATCTCCCTGAAATATTAAGCCAAGCAAGGTCATTTAATACTTCCTTGGTCCACAATGAGTTCTCCGTTGTCATTGACGAGTTTTCCTACTGTTCTCTTTTTGTATTTGCCAGTTATTTATCTCACTCTTTTATGCACATTGAAGTCATCAAATCTCTGTTGCAGTGTTTCTATTTCATGGCATTTTTCTTCATACAGATGCTTTATCCAGAACGATGACAGAGGAAATACTTACAGATGATGGAAGAGAGGAGAAAACACCAGAATAACGTAACCGCATACAGGGAGATACACCGTGAAATACAAAGAAAGATCAGAGAAGCCAAGCGGAAAGAAATGGAAGAAAAATGCCATGAAATAGAAACACTGCAACAGAGATTTGATGACTTCAATGTGCATAAAAGAGTGAGATAAATAACTGGCAAATACAAAAAGAGAACAGTAGGAAAACTCGTCAATGACAACGGAGAACTTATTGTGGACCAAGGAAGTATTAAAGACACTTGGAAAAAATACATAGAGAATTTGTTCTTCGATGAGAGAGGAGATTATCAACAGAAACTAGGCCACCAATACTAATAAGTGAGATAGAAGCAGCCATAAAATCGTTGAGAGAAGGCAAAGCTCCAGGACCGGACGGGATACAGACAGAGTTCCTTAAGCTTTTGGATGAAGCATTAATGAAAATGATCTGCAAAATATTTAACAATATCTATGACACCGGCAATATCCCGAAAGAATGGCTCATTTCTGAATTTATATTGCTGCCCAAGAAGCTTTTCCTTAAGGCTATCCATCGCAGAATATACAAGATATGCGAAGAGAGAGTAGCAGACACACAATTTGACTTCATGAAAGGAGTGGGAACAAGAGAAGCACTGTTCAGTATACAAGTAGTATTATTCCAAAGGTAGGCTTTGTAGACTACCAAAAGGCGTTTCACAAAATCTAACACCAGAAGATGATACAAGTACTGAAAGGCACCGGAATGGATGATAAAGATCTCAGAATTATACAAAACTTGTACTGGAACCAGACAGCCACCATAAAAATCAATGTTGGAGATGAAACAACAGAGGCAGTTAACATTCTGCGGGGCGTAGGACAAGGGTGTATCATCTCCCCTCTGATATTCAATCTGTATTCAGAAGAGATATTTAGAGAAGCTCTGGAAAACGATGAGAATGGAATTCTTGTAAACGGTGAACGACTAAATAATATCCGCTATGCAGATGATACCGTCATATTTGCAGATAGTATAGAGGGTCTACAACAGCTAATGAACAAAGTGAATAAAGTAAGTGAACGATATGGGCTAAAATGAACATCAACAAAACAAAATGTATGGTCATAAGTAAAGAGAAGAAAGAAAACTGCCAACTATTTATTAAAAATATACCAGTAGATCGGGTATCCAAATTTGTCTACCTGGGAACCTTAGTAAACGAACAGTGGGACCACTCACAAGAAATCAGATGTAGAATAGAAAAAGCAAGAGATGCCTTCATCAAGATGTCTAAGCTCTTCAAAAGCCACAACCTCAAATTAGATATCAAAGTAAAAATCCTGCGCTGCTGTGTGTTCTCCATATTATACTATGGCATGGAATCCAAACACAAAAGAAACTCGAGGCCTTCGAGATGTGGCTCTACAGAAGGATACTTAGAATATCATGGGTAGATAGAGTGACCAACGAAACAGTTCTGGAAAGAATGAGGAAGGAAAAAGAGGTGATGAACACGATTAAGAGAAAGAAACTGGAATATCTCGGGCATATAATGAGAAATGACTCCAAATACAAACTCTTAAAATCCATCCTCCAAGAAAAAGTGTTTGGAAGGAGAGGGCCCGGAAGAGGATATCATGGCTCAAGAACCCAAGGACATGATATTCAAAAACAACCACAGAACTGTTTAAAGCAGCAGTCAACAAGGTCATCATAGCCAGGATGGTCGCCAATATTCGAAACGAATAGGCACTTGTAGAAGAAGAATCCAGAAGGTCATGCGAGGATAATTATAAACATTGCCAAAGAATAGACCAACGAGAAGGAATCACTCCCATTAGGCAAATCAAGTTTAAAGTTGATCAACAGTGGACTACAGAGCAACTAAAGAAATATCAGCTTGAGGATAGTTAAATAGCACTACTTCTAAGAGCTAAAGAAGAACGTCAACAAAGACCAAGTTGGAGAGATATTTCAACTAAGGGATTTACTGTGGGTTAAGTGGGACTCCCTGGTAGTTGAAAATGGACTCCTTAAACGAGCCTGGGAAAGCACCGATGGAAAAGTCGTGAAGACGCAGTTAGCGGTACCAAGGAAGAGGGTATCGTAAGTCCTGGAAGAAGTACATAATGGAAAGTTTGGTGCTCATCTCGGAGTTAACAGAACGATTGACAAGATCCGCGACAGATTTTACTGGGTCAACTACTGCCAGGATATGAAATCATGGTGCCGGCAGTGTTCAACCTGTGCCTCAAGTCAAGGACCCCAGACAAGATCTAGTGGGAAGATGAAACAGAATGATGTTGAACTTTTCGCCAGTAACTGAATGAAGGCTCGATATGATCTCCAAGCTAACTCAGGTTACCCCAAGTCAATGACTCCAGACAAGATCTAGTGGGACGATGAAACAGAATGATGTTGAACTTCTCGCCAGTGACTGAATGAAGGCTCGATATGATCTCCAAGCTAACTCGAGGGGATTTCAGATGAACGATATAGTTTGGTTATATAATCCGCAAAGGAAGAAAGAAAGATCTCCCAAGCTAACGCCAGTATGAGAAGGGCCCCCAGTCATCAAAAGAACTAATGACGTAGTGTATAGAATTCAACGTAGCCCCAGCAGCAAACTGAAAGTTGTCGACCTCAAAGGTCAAGCATATCACGGACATGAAGTAGCTGATCAGGACGATCAGGTTTAAGAGGCAGGTAATGTCACGGCTTGCAACCATACGAATTTTTTTTGTGTTACCCTATAGAACTAGCCTTGTCGCGTCCACGTATGAGTCTCCGCCGCCGCCGGCGAGTGGCCTCGCTTCTCCGGGAGTATTCGACATAGATTTTTAGATTGTATATAAATAGCGGTGAGTTGCAGTTAGTTAATCATTGAGCGTTGAATTGTAAAGAACTAATAGTTGTAAAGTTATAAGAGTAGTTAAGTGTGTTTAATTGTACACAGTGATATAGAATAAAGAGAGTATTAGCGTTGGCTGAGTATCAGTCAACGGTATTAGTTTAAAATAGTAAAAGTTGTGATTTCGTTCAGAACCCACGGGAAAAACATAACAATACGTTTCTTAACGAATCTCTATGACTTTTGCTAAAGTTGGCAACATAGAAATGGGACGGTAGTTTTAACATAATTCAAGATCGCCCCCTTTAAAAAAAGGAACGACAGTTGCTTGTTTTAAGCAAGTCGGAAAAATCCCCATGGAGAAAGACCAATTTATAGCCATAGCCAGAGTATGAATAGCAATATGTGCAAGCCTGGTATGAACCCTTATTGATACCCTATCCCAGCCGGTTGCATTCTTATTTTTAATGTATTTAAACGTTTGTTCCAGTTCGTTGACGTCAGTTGGCGAAAAGGAAAAGGTGTCTCGTACTGAAATATCAGCAAGGAATCCCAAAGCGTCTCCTCTGCCCCTCACTGTACTCGACAACTCTCCGGCAATTGTACAATAAAATGAATTTAATTCGTCTGCATCAATACAGCAATCATGCTATCCACTCTTTGCGTCACTCAAATTTCTAACAATATTCCAAAATTCCTTTTGTTTATTGTAAGTTTTATTTATTCTGTTACAAAAATAATCACGCTTTGCCACATCAATAAGTGTATTTGTCGGTATTTACTAAAATATTCCATAAATATTCCATAAACAGTATTATTAAAGAAAAACTTCCGTGTTTAATGCAAGCAACGCATATTTTGTGCCGATATCTTCAAACCCTTCGTAAACCAAGGGTTATTGCCTCGCAGCGGCACACAATTCAGTAAACGTATTTAATTTTTCCTTGTATACAACCTGCCTCAACGTTTATATGCTCGTACTTTATTATACTTTACAATCTTTACATCAATTCTAAATTCACTCAGAATGGCTTCATGATCTGATATACCCGCATTAACCACTAGAGTCTTTAAATTTTTTATTTTGTCATTTTCATTCGAACACATATAATCCAATAGCTTAGCAGAGGACTGAGTGATTCTCATAGGTTCCCTATTAATAATACCCCTAATTTACCAAGAGTGATTATGTTGTTTTGTTCTTGGGTCCAGAAAACGCTTTAAAGGGAGTGCCAATTAAATCAGAGCAGGTAAAACGTCTGTATACAGCTTGTTGCAACACCAATCTTATAGTTGTAGGTGCTCCACGCTGGAGAGATAGACCGATTTTAAATGATTTTATTCATGACCAACATATTTTTTTGGCCAGTTCGCTCAAGCACGAAGGTGTGCATTTTCTGCCACTCACATTCACTATGCGGCAACATCTTAATTATTACAGTGGAAAAGCAGAGCTTATTAATCATTTATGTCGCAACTTTATTAATAAGAACATTCTTTTGAAACTCATCCAACAATTGCCACGATTCATGGAGAGACTTCCCAAGTGCAACCTTCTCAACCGCATCCAACGCAAGTTGTTTCTGAGTCAATTTTTCCTCTACCTCGCGGTCAAACCCAACAGGCATAGCATCAACTGTGAACGGATCGGCGAGATTACGCTTTTACTATCAGAACGTTAGAGGGCTGCGAACGAAGACCGTGGACGTGTCATTGGCTATCCGGGCATCAAACTTTGACTGCATTATATTTACAGAGACCTGGCTTTCCGAGAGTATAATGAGTGCTGAACTATTTGAGTCACGATACTCTGTCTTCAGAAGCGATAGAAATTATGCAGCACTGAATTGCGAGAGGAGTGGCGGTGTTTTGCTTGCAGTGCAGTCACAGTTTTGATCAAGGGTTCTGCACGGTAGCTCTTGTAATGCATTTGAGGATCTCTGGGTACATGCTGAGATTTATGGACAGTTTGTGCTGGTGGGTGTTGTTTATTTTCCGCCAAGCTCTAATCTGGACGCCTATCAGAGTTTCTGTGACACTGCTGAGCGACTACGAAGTAACCATCGAAATGCAAAAATGATGATTTTTGGTGACTTTAATCTACCCAACATCTCATGGGGATATGAGGAAGCACATTTAGTGCCAATTGAGTTCAACTCTGCCGAGGCAGAACTGCTTCTGAGCACAATTTTCTACCTCGAACTGGAACCCGTCAACCCAGTTGCAAACAAATTTGGCAAAACCTTGGATTTGGTGTTTACTGATGTTTCCAATGACATTGAGGTATCCCCTACAGATAGTCCACTGACTGGAGTTGACCATTATCATCCAGCATTGGAGGTCAAATTTGCCCAATAATCAATGCCCCTTCTGGATAATAAAGTGGGGACCACTGTACACCTGTTTGAGCGCGCTGATTTTGACAGTATTCAACATTATCTTTCGTCGGTCGAATGGGATAATATTCTCCATTTGGATAATGTTGATGACATAGTCCAGAAATTTTATGAGGTAGTCGCTGTAGTAATCGACCAATTTGTTCCAACCAAAATTATTACACATGAAAAATTTCCAACCTGGTACAGTCCCGAGCTGAAAAAACTAATATCTATCAAGAACAGACTGTACAAAAAATACAAAAGATCTGGCCGACCACATGATTATGAAAGATACACTGGTGTTAGGAGGGAAACAAAGTATTTGATTGATCTCTGCTACTTGCTGTTTGTAACAAATACAGAACAGATGATAACATCTAATATTAAGTACTTTTGGTCGTACATCAACAGCTTACGAAAGGATAGTGGCATTCCTAAGTATCTGGAATATCAGGGTCATGCAAGAAGAACAGCCCAAGACATTACCAATGCATTTGCTGACCATTTTGAGTCATGTTACACCGATTTCTCCGGGAGCTCAATACCTGATGTTCCGTAGAATATTTATAGTGTTTTGTCAGGGCACAATTTCATGGTCGAAGAGATCCTGGAGAAGATGAATTCATTGGATTCCAGAAAGGGTGCTGGTCCTGATGGACTTACTCCCTTTTTTCTGAAGAGGTGTGCATCGGCATTGGCCAAGCCACTTCAAATAATCTTTCGGGAGTCGTTTGATAATTCTTGGTTCCCAACTATTTGGAAGCAGTCAACTCTTTTCCCTATCTTCAAAAGTAGCTCCAAGAATGACATTGGTAACTATAGAGGCATTTCTCTGCTCTCAATCATTCCGAAGATATTCGAATCTATAATAACAGATGAAATATTTAACACTTACAAGCACTATATAAGTCCTAAACAACATGGATTTTACAAGAGTAGGTCAACTACCACTAATTTGGCCGAATTCCAGGACTATCTTAGTGGAAATATTGAGAAGGGTTTTCAAGTCGACGTTATATACACCGACATGTCAAAAGCGTTTGACAGTGTATCCCATGATTTACTCCTGAACAAACTTGAAGCTCTGGGAGTGTGTGGCGCTTACTTTCGCTGGATTAAATCCTATCTCAGCAACCGAACTCAGAGAGTGAGATTGTGCGGGGTTACCTCGCGTGAGGTTGGAGTGCCATCTGGAGTCCCACAGGGTTCTCATCTCGGTCCAGTTCTGTTTTTACTGTTTGTGAACGATGTTGTGTCCGCGTTTGAACACTGCGATTGTCTTCTCTATGCCGACGATTTAAAGTTCTTTCGTGTTGTTGATAAGGTGGAGGACTGTCAGATGATTCAGTCTGACCTTGACAACTTCAGCGCATGGTGTAGCGATAATTTTTTAAGACTAAATTCCACAAAATGTAAATTCCTAAGTTTTCACCATCGGAAAGTTCCTATTCGTTCTAGTTATATTTTGAATGGTCATTTCTTGGATGAAGTTGTTACTTTTAATGACCTGGGTGTTACATTTGACCAGGAATTGAATTTTAACACTCATCTTGATAACATTATTTTGAAGGGCTTTAGAATGCTAGGTTTTATTAGGAGAAACTGCAATAATATTAATGATACTAAAGCCATAAAAAGTTTATATTATTGTTTAGTTCGTAGTATTTTAGAATATAACTGTGTGGTGTGGTCACCCTATTATAACTCCCACATTAAACGGCTTGAAAATGTACAAAATAAGTTTTGCAAATTTATTTTGTACAAGCATAGATTTCCGTATAGAGATATTCCATATAACGTCAGATCCCAGTTGGTGGGCTTGGATTCCTTGGAAAAAAGAAGACAAAATGCAATGTTATTTTTTCTATTTAAATTAATTAACGGGCACATTGACAGCAGTATGCTTTTATCTAATATCTTTTTCAAAATACCAGCAAGATCTACCCGCCACAGAAAATTGTTTTATGAGAGACCACATCGCACAAATTATGGTTTTAGACGAATATGTGATCGACTTGTGAAGATCTATAATGATGATATTAATGACTGTGATTTGTTTGGCTGTTCATTCTTGAGCTTTAAAAAGAAGATCTTATCTCGATAGTTATTGTTCTTTTAAAATTTTATGCACATTTTCAGCAAAGTGGATATTTTTATAATAATTATGTTGTGTACCATTTGGAATATTTTTTAATTCTGTAGTGTACTTGCCAAATAAATAAATAATTCGAATTTAAATACTTTTGAGCAGATTCCATTAGATTGTTACCTGAACACTTTCCTGCAGCTTGGAAACAATACACACGGCTCATTATTTAATTAGTTTATTTTCAATAATCGACTTACAAATTGATCTACTGCATGCTTAAATTAACACGTTCTTAAATAATACATAAATACATTATAAATACTGTACAACATTAAGCTATTCACATCATGAACTTTTTACATATCACAGTAAAATATCTCTAAAAACAATGTTAAGGAAATTAGTAAGTAGTCGATTATAATGTATCGTCATAGATGTATTCGTTTATTCATGTGTATCAAATTTGGAAGAGTTGATCTAATTTTAATAATCTTGATCACTTGTATGAGTTTCTGATAATTTGTTACTTCTAAAATGAATAATCCCATCTAGATATGGTGGGTTTTGCATTAAAAATTGAGAAAACGTTGATCAATATTAAAGTTGATGTCACAAGTTATCACGTACTTTTTATCGTTTAAAATATAAATTTGTAGATACTCATTGAGAAAAACTGAGTGAGTTGCATCATTTCACATTAGATAGTATTGCGCGTAGGTATGCTTCTTAATTCAGCATTTCTTTTCCCGTTTTGAGATGAAACGATTCTACAAGTTCAAAACTATAAAGATTTGAATAATAACTTCCCAGTTTATTGTGAAATGCGTTTTTTTAATCGAATAAAACTGCTTCTAAAACTAAATGTATTCCTTGTTAAGGTGTGTTTACATTAAGCAAGGTTAACATGCACAAATACTTGGATTTTTTAAAGCAGGTACTAGACACGTGGCCATAAAAACAAACAGTCCCAACAGCCCATCAAGTATGTAGAATCGCGATAATTATTTTCCAACTTCATACTCTTTGCGATTACTCTGGATATTTCAGGAATTTTGGATGCAGGTATTATTAACAACACATTCCATGAAAAATTGCATATATATCATACTTTGTGGAATGGCATGCATTTTTATTTCCTTTATAAGATACTTTAAACATATCATAAGCGTTTGCCATAAATGTCAAATAATTATTAAATTTACTATGAGTTTCAATACTGTTTATATGTGAAATTTGCAGTTGTGCTACTAGTAGTTTTTCAAGTACTTGTACAAGAGATTTTTTGCATAATGTAAACGCACCTTTACACTTATTTGGAACTACGTTATACAATCTAAATTGTACCTTTCAAATAAGGTTAGTATGTTATCAATAGGCAGTGTTTTAAAGCCAAGCAGATCATATCTAATATTGACAATGGCACAGAATATGGAGATTTAAAAAAATAACCTTATTTGTAAGAATACTTAACAACTATAAATATCTCATGACACTTCGGTACACGTTTTTTTGGCGGATACTTTTAAATAAATAAAGATGCAATAAATACTAGAAGTCCGAGATTACACAGTACTTCTCTAAAGACCTGGAAATAAGATACTCGGTACGGTATAGGCGGTATACTATGTTATTTTGCTGTTAAAAAAGTTCTGGAAATCTGGAAACAACCGAAATTATATAAAAAGTAACAGGAATCAAATATTAAATTCAACGAAATTTGATACAGCATATTCGTTCTATAACTAAATTAATTGTTTTCGACCTGTTAACGTTTAACAGGTGACATTTTACAGAATTTGAAAGGCTGTAGAACCTAAACGGTAAAGCTTAAATGAATCGCACTTTCCAATCTTGGTCTTTCCTAGTACACTTTCTGCAGGAAGTAACTTCGGGAATGTTGATACGTCAATCGTTCGAAAGGTATTGATTTAGATAGATAGAGCAAGCTGTATCCAGTTTGTTGAATATTCCGTAATACTAAACAGAGATTTTCCAGGGGCATTTTATAAAAAAAAAAATATTTAAAACTTCGGTCACCACGTCTTTGCAGACAAAATTTTTAAAACTTTAAAATGATCTTTGATCAGTTGTTTCCAGATTTTTGGCGCTTGAATGGAGTATAATGGTGCCATATAAATATAAGCAGTATATGGCTTCTGGAGAATGAATATGATAGCCTTAACAAAGCTATTAAGGAGTAATAGATAATACTTAAATTATTAGTTTTTAATGCCACTGGTGGATTACTCTTAAACCTAATCTACTTAAAGTACTGAAAATCTTGGATTCTATTTGGCTAGTATCAGTATCTTCTTTGGTCCCTGGCCCGCACTGAAACAAACAAGACGAATTGCTATAAAATGTCATTTCATGTTCATTTGGTAATTTTATTTTATTTTTACGTGCATATTAAATTCGGTTTGATTATAATAATATTGTAGGAAGTATAACAGTATTGCAATGTAATTCGTAATTGAAGCGTAAAATAATAATAGTATTGCAAAGTACATAATTATAATAAATTTGTTCTGGGAGCACTTGTAATCTATAATTGCATAAAAAAGCATTTGTAACTTGAATGTTTAGTGGCTTTTTGAGAAGTAAAAGTGCCTTTTAACGCGGGTGATAGTAGTAATAGTGTTCATTTAAATGCATTTGTTATTCTAAGCTGTTTCTACTAAGGCGCCAAATAAAAATGAAATCACATATATCTATCCCCAGCACATATATACGTCGCGTATTTGGGTAAAAATTAAAAATGAAGAAATAAGCTTTTAGGCTCTGCAAGAGTACATCCACCACACAGTTCCATTATGGGTCTTAAACTAACTAAACCAATTTTATCCGGACTTTTTTCTCTGTCTTACCGAAAAGGATTTTACCCATCTTCTTAGAAAGTCGTTCGAGTACAACCTGTTCCAAAAAAAAAAATGGTAAGAAAACCACGCCCTCAAACTATCGCCCAATTGCCTTGCTTCCAATAATCTCCAAAGTCATGGAACGTGTAGCCAATCAGCAACTACTTACGTACCTCGAGACAAACATAATAATTAGCGATAACCAATACGGCTTCCACCAAGAGAGATCGACCGGAGATATATTGGCCTATGTCACTCATATATGGAGTAGAGCAATTATTGAGAACTCGAGCGATGCGTTGAATATTTCAAAAGCATTTGACAGAGTTTGGCATGACGGATTGCTCAACAAACTGCCGTCCTTCGAACTGCCAGTTTCCTCAAGAACCCATCTCTGCACGTTGCAGTTGATGGACACATCTCAGACAGATTCACCATTAATGCGGGCGTGCCTCAGGGCGCAATATTTTCACCAACTCTGTTCCTCATCTATATTAATGACCTGCTGACCGAAACCAATAATCCTGTTTACACTTTTGCAGATGACAGTACCCTTGTCTCCCAATTTAGAGCAAAAAAACCTTTACCGGCGACTGAGACAGGAGCAGATTACAACGATTAATCAAGATTTGGAGAAAGTTCGAACCTGGAGCGACAGGAATTTGGTCCAGTTCAATGCAGCGAAAACCCCAGCAGCCACGTTTACCAAGAAAGCCAATATGGCGAGCCCCCTGATATCATTATGTCAGGATTGACCATTTCTTCACCCTCGTCAACCGGACTACTCTGCCAACAGCGATATGTCCTGGCATGGCCAAGTTGCTAACATTACAAAATCATCCTCGCAGAAGCTTGGTGCGCTATTTCGCAACAAAAACTGCAGCAGCTGCTCTTGCTCTACGAAGCGCAAATAATACCGTACTCAGAATAAATAATAAACAAAGCTGCTGGATTCCATTCAGAAGCGAGCTGTGCGTCTCGTCGGCGACCTGGGATCTGGATAGTCTGGAACACCGCAGACATGTGGCCGAGGTATCCCTCTTTTACAGATATTTTCACGGCATATGTTTCGAGGATTTGGTCTGCATAATCCCGCCCCCAGCAACGCCTGTCAGGACCTCTATTCTTGAAAGCAAGAGAAGGGAGCGGTCCCTGAGAGCTCCCGGGGAGTGTTCCCTCATTTAAGGTTCCCAATAGAAAAACGCCGTATTCTTGAAACACCGTACGCACCGGTAAGTGTCAGGGAGGGAGCATCATCGGGGAACAGCGTTGCCAGTTTGTTCAATCAATGAAATTGCAGAAAATTTTTACGGACTTCACACACATAACCTCATTTTTTGTTTAGATAATAAAATTTAAATTTAATTTGTTTTTTTTTTTTGGAAAGTACAATGTTTTCTACAGAAAATGGAATTTAAACCCAGACAAATGAGTTTTAAACAAAAAGAAGCAGAGGCAGAGGTTCTTGTGGGTGGGTTGATCTAAAAAAAGGGGTGACCATGTCAATTATGCCATGACAGAGGTCCTTATCCACCCTGAATAATTGCACAAATTTTCGATTAGATAATTTAAATGCATTTGTTTGAGGCAAAACATCTCTCCCAATAGCCAATTCTGCCATCGCTTCCTTCAAAACTTAAAACAAACAAATAGAACAACACAATTTTAGGTTAGGTTTCCTATTTCTCTCAATCTCTAGTAAGAGAACCTCAAGTGCTCTTGGAAGTAGTTCCCTCCCCTAATATTTTTTCAAGAATATGGTGTTCTATGTTTTTAAGAGAACCACGTCCACTTCTCTCACTGAAATTCAAGAATAGGGGTCCAGACAGTTGCGACAGATGGCAAGAGCGCACCCGTTCCTTGTACAAGTGGAAACACCTAGAATGTCGCTTTATAAGGACTCCTTTGTCTGGCACACTGCATTACTGTGGAACTCACTCCCAGGACATCTGTTTCCCCCTAATTACAACCTACAAATAGTCAAGAACCGTGTTAATCAGCATCTTCGCACACACACCGCTCGTCGAGCGCAATAAGATATCCCTTTAGTGTGCGTGACACTGCCATAAAAAAGACTCACAACGCACCTGTGGGTGAATGTAATTTCGCTTGGTCTTTAGCATCGATGCTGATTGATTGGTTTCTGTAGTAAACTGGAGGCTGTCTTTAAGCTGTTTTTTTCTCTATAACAATCGCAATAGCAGCATCTGTAATTACGGCTACGTCAAAGTTTGAAGAATGAATAATTCTTGCAAAGGTTTTCCTAAGAAGTATATTAGGATTTTCATATTTGCAAAGCTCGCTCAAGAGCTTGTTAGTCTTAGGCAGGAAAAAATCCATGGAGGGGCTTCGGAAACAGAAAGGGCACTTGCTCTGGAAATGCCAATGACCTGAAATGTATTATGTAGAATATTTTGGGTCGAAGGGAGTCTGCCCGGCCCAAGTTGTGTATGTGTGCTTAGTATACGATTAACTGGATTTCCAGGATTGGCATATACTGTAGTAGAGTATTTTGTAGGTGAAACGGAAGGGGAAGCTCTTAAGACTCACAATACAGAGATTCTATTGGACTGATTCTGAAGGCTCCCAAACAAATACATATTGCTGAATTATAGATTGTGACCAGTGACTTTAATATCGAAGCATTCGCTGTGTGGTATACTATGCTACCATAGTGCCCTTTGAATCTTATGTAAGCTCTTTAGATCCTGAATAGAACGGCCTCTTCAGCACCACTATGATGGTGAGCTATTGTCTTGAGAATATTTAGTCGCCTTAAACGTATTCATTTAGTTTCTTGTATATTGAACTTCCAAGTCAATTTGTTGCCAAAACTTAGGAACTTATGGCTGTCAAATGTTTCTATTGCTGCCTTATTGAGGAAAAGCTTAGGACTTTGTTATTTCTCAGACTAGATTTCATCAACTTTGATTTGGATGATGAGAATTTAAAACACGTATTATCTGGCTAACGAGATACTTCGTTAATTGCATTCTGGCACAGTACAGGAGCAGATGGCCTGCAAACAGAACATACTTGACCGGAAGTCTTATATTGACACAGATGTCAATAATTGCTAGATTAAAAAGAGTAGGACTAAGGACAGATCCTTGTGGGACACCATTTTCTAAAGTTATTTGGTGTGAGACTTCTCCATTTACAAAAACCTTGGCTGTTCCACATGACAGCGTGTTCATTATAAGAGCTAGAGCATTTCCAGAAAGGTTAATTTCTTTCAATTTGTTGATGATGGTGATGATAGGTGGTATCCAAGGCACCTTCCACATCTAGGAAAACCGCGACCACTTCCTGTTTTATATAAAATGCATTTGCAATATCCAATTGAAGGGACACCAAATTGTCAACTGTACTGCGATGTGGTCGAAAGCATGACTGGAACTGGGATAATATATTATGTCTATGCAAACACCAGAGAAGACGATTGTTAATAATTTTTTCCTAACAATTTGCACATGGTGCATGTTAACGAAATGGAATGGAGGGAACCTGGTTCAATGTTGGAGGAATCACCTTTTCAAAATTGCAGACTTGTTGAGTGACGCCATATGTCCGGAAAATTTTAGCTTGTCCACATATTATCATATAATTAATTCCAAAAGCTTACTCAAACTGGAAGAAGTGAGATACTCCAGAAAAATAAAAGGAATATCCACAATACCGAAACAATTTTTGTGCGTTTCGGAAACCTTGTTAGGAAGAATCAGGAAATGATGACTCAGTTTTAATCACCTGCTGATGACATGGTTAGCAAAGCTCCCGTCGAGTGCAAAATTTCTGTTTCGGTATTGTGGATAAAACTATGTTGTAGTGCATTTTGATAAAGGTTCCAAACCCCAACGTCACATTCATACTATTAATCGGTAATAATTCAGAAAGAATTTTTCTTATGACCACTTATGAACATGAGAAATAAGTATAACTATCTTGGCTAGAAATTGCCTTATATTTATTATTTTCAATATGACAGCATATTTGATTTGATATTTTGACTTGACAGATGAAGATGTTACTATAAGTACTTCTCCATGCGCGTGTTGAATCTTTATCCTAAGTAAAGAATGATGCTGTGTCATTTTCATAGGTCGTGGGAGTGCTAGTTTATACGAAGTCACCCGGTACTTCATAAAATTATTCTTATTTAAAAGTGCAGGCAAAGCTCCACCGGATGTATATTGTCACGGCTCCCGACCATCTGTATATTTTTGGGTTATGCCATACAACTGACTTGCCGCGTCTGCATTATTTTCACATGAATCATTGCCTACCGAGAACATTCCTGACAGCTCTGTTATTTTCCCGATGTAATAGTGCGGCCTAGGCCGAGAATTATAAAGAAATGGCGGTCGCTTCCCGAATATTCCCGATATGTTCTATAAAAAAATATTTTTCTTGAAAACAAAAATAAAAACCTTAATTTTTGGACCTACAATTCGATGTTTTTACTTTTTTCATCAAAATAGATAGTTTTCTCCTAGAAATTCCTCATCGAACTTCGAAGCCCAATTTTCCATCTAAAATTACCCGAATAAGCGTTAACGTTTTAGTCTGACGCGTTAAATCGACGGTCTTATTCACTACCCAGGAAAAATGTGCGCCTAAAGAAGTTTTCACTTCAATAATTATGAAACACTTTTAAAAATGCATTACAAGGGGGTTTCATCGACGTTTATTTTATGTTATGTTAAATCTCAAGTCAGTTATACTTACTTTCCAAAACGTATATAGCTGCCAGTATGCCTATCGTAAACAAGGCAGACATGCTCAAAACTAAGATGGTGAGCTGATGCTTTCGACACAGACTCCTTTTAGGAACCGGGGGAGGTCTGGAGCTCATGTTGACGACTGTGAAGTGCATCGAACTGGCTATGGAAACGTTGTCGGGTTCGGGTTGTTTGCACGTCTTTGGAAGGGAAGCGATAAAGTCATTGTCTTTATTGCTTTTTTCGAGATAGTACTGGATGTTGAGGTCGCGCGTACTCATGGCACTCGCGCTGGCAAGCGCCTCAGCATCTCGAGCTTCTTGGTGGATTTGAGCTAGGTTCGCAGCAGTTAGTAGTAGGGAGCCTGATCTGGCACTCTGAAAAGAATAAATTCATTAATAATTTTGCATTTTTGTCTGAAATAATGTAAATTTTTTTCACCATGACAAAAGGAACCGTCCGGTATCCAGAGTATTATTCTAGATGTGAAATTTAAAACTTAGAAACTTAGTTTAATTTGATTTAATAGTCTGATAATCTAGACGAGTGCAACTCTTCTCATTAGTTTATGAGCGATACCATAAACCCAACTTAATTAATTGGCTTTAAAGTGTTTATGTAAGTTTTTCATATTTAAATAAATAATTTAATCGGGATCTTGATGTTTATCTTGGTAAGCTATAATCTAGACAGTAACTAATTCGTAAATCTTCAATTTTTTTCAACGTTCTTAGGCTATTTTTCTAAATTTTACTACCCTAATAAAAAATTTAGTGGCGCCTTCACCTAACTGACGACACATAGACCCACGCCTTTAAATAAAGTTAAGCCCACCCCTTAAGGTAGGTTACATGGTATGTTGATTGGATGGTGGTACGCGTCGGGCCGATTTAGTTGCTCTGTTTAATATCAGGCAAATTATAAAACCGAAGATGCCTGAGACATATTATATAATGCAGTGGGTATCAGCAACAGTGTCAGTTTAATGGAATAATTTATCAAAAATGGCCACAGATAATCCAGTCAGAACTATGTCACGAATATTTCAAATTGTGAGAGAAGTTAATTATTGTAGTCAAAAGCGATATCATTGCTCAGTACTCGTTTTCTAGTTGGTATAATAAAACTTTGATCAGTTAAACGCTGACGTATATGCGCTGATGAGAACAAAATACGCATAAACATGCAATAGAATGAATTTCTCCTAAATTGAGGATAATATAAACGAAATTTGAAAAACCGTGGGAAACTAATCCTTCTTCCGGACTAGATAATGCATAGAAAAGATGTTTCTAACAACAGACAAGGATATATTTGATGCCATGTCTGAAATTTGCCCATAATTTTCACGATCCTTTAATTTTATCTATATTTTGCTATAAAAGTTCAAGTTGTAGCTCAATGTTATTCGGTAGCGATGTTAAATATGGGTGTCATAGTCCTTGTAAATCTTATTGCATCAAGATAATTACCGATCTGCTTTAAGTTTATTGTTATTACCACCCACATTTGTCTTTCTTTCCTTCGGTCAAGATCAAGTATAAAGGTCGAATATTTTCTTTCATTTTAATTCAGCATATGTTTAAAGTCGAACCTTCAGATAGTGTAACGTCGGTCGGTAAATAGACTAATTGAAACACTTAGCGAAGTTAAAATTTCGTTAAAAATGAGTTAGAACTAATCACGTTTGAGAAGAATTCGTAAAAATAAAGATATTAATTTTCTTTTGTCAAAAAAATGCAAAATTTTACTACCATTAATCTGGTAGCTATTTTTTTTATGGATTTGAGAATAGCAGGAATATGATGTCTTTAAATTTGTGGAAGAATAATGATATTTCCAAAATTTTCCGTGGGAAGCCAAATTTTTACTATAAAAGCTCGGATGTTTTTCTTCGATTTTATGGCAGTTCTCGTTTTATATAAAAGAGTTTTATAGTTCCTTACTATCTTTATCAATAGTTGTTGCAGAGGGCTAGAAAACTGACGTTGACACTTTGAGCCGTTAACTTAATTTAATTATGTATTTTTTAGAGTTCTTGGAAGTTCTCGATTAGTTCACAAGTGCTAGGCTTTCAGATTTAAAAAGGGGTTCTGTTAAAATTAGTAAAAACATACGATAAATTATTTAACATTAAACTATATCTATCTCCGAAACCATGGGACCTACTTTTCCGATCCGAACTAGCACGTATGAATCTGGAAGTCTCGCTCCCCAATTTCAAACTATTCATATCTCCTAAACTATGGTGCCTACAATCGTGCTGTTTTAACTGAACCTTAGAACAAGTCACACACCCTAGAACGGTCAAATTTTCGATCAAAACTCCCACGTATGTATCTGGAACTCTCGACCCCCCAATTTCATACTATTCATATCTCCTAAACCGCAAGGGCAACCTTTTTTTGGAAGGGGCCAGAATGAATTTTTTTTTATAGAGGCCACAGGCAGCAATTCAAAAATCTAAAAGTACGTTTCAAGAAATATTTTTTTTTTAGTTTTTGGTTTATAAAACAAAGCTAAAGTGGGAAAACCTGGATAAGTATCCTTGGGATTGTATTTTTTATAAAAGTCTTCCAGTGGCACATCACGAAATACATATTTCAAAAGATCATGAATTAGTTCCATTTGAAGGGACATTGCCGCTTGTTCAACGTGCACAGTAAATGGATTTATGAATATTTCAAACTTTTTCTCGTGAAGGGAAATCCTGAAACCCGGATGCCTCGGCTAACGTATCCGTATCAAAATTTGCGTCAACCAAAAATGCAAAATCGGATAGCCGCGCATCATTTTTTAGGTGTGTAACCAGTTCGGGTTTCCCTTTCATCTCCATGAAAGCTTGCACTTCCTCTCTTAACTCGTAAAACCGAATCAATATCCTGCCTTTTCTGAGCCAGCGAACTTCACAATAAAAAATTAAATCCCCACATTCGGTATCCAAATAATGCAGAAATTGCTGGAACTGACGATAAAATTCACACAGGAAACAAGTACTTCCATCACGTGCTTACATTTTATTGTTTTGGCACAAAGATCTTGGTGTATAATACAGTAAAAGACAACAGTTGGTTTTCGTCATACTTCTGCGTAACAATTCTATTTTTATTTTCGCAACTACTCCTACATTTTTTCCTACCATTGCTGGAGCCCCATCTGTGGTAACTCCATTTAATTTCGCCCAGTCGAAATTGAAAGCATTAAATACCTTCACAATCTCTTGAAATATATCTTCACCTCTTGTAAGCACCCTTCATTGCTTGAAGAGCGAGCAATTCTTGAGTTATTGTGAAATGTCCATCAATTGCCATAATAAATATTGCTAGTTGCGCTGTATCACTAATCGGTAATCTCGTCCAGTGCTATTGTGCTCTGTGCTATGTCCTAAACTATGGTGCCTAGAATGGTGCTGTCTTAACTGAACCTTAGAACTATTCAAGCACACCCTAGAACGATCAAATTTTCGATCAGAACTCCCACGTATGTACCTGGAATTCTCGACTCCCCAATTTCATGCTATTCATATCTCCTAAACTATGGTACATAGAATCGTGCTGTTTTTTAACTGAAGATTAGAACTATTCAAATGCATCCCAGAACTGTCACATTTTCAATCAGAACTACCACGCATTTATCTGGAACTCTTCATCCTCCCTTTCATATTTTGCATACACGCCAAACTGTGACATCTAAAATCCTGCCGATTTGACTGAACCTTAGAACTATTCAAACACACCCCCAGAACTCTCAGATTTTCGATCAGAACTCCCACTTATGTATTTGTAACTCTTCATCCTCACTTTCATACTATTCATATATGCCAAACTGTGACATCTAGAATCCTGCTGTTTTGAGGGTACCTTGGAACTATTCCAGCAAACCCCAAATTTTCGATCAAAACTCCCAGGTATGTTTACTCTCACCCCCCAATTTATTACTATTCATATCTGCCAAACTATGGCACCTAGAATCGTACTGTTTTGACTGAACCTTGCAACTGTTCAAGCACACCCCAGAACTCTAAAACTTGGAATTTTTTACTTTATGGCTTATGGCTTATGAGTAGTATTTTTACATAAATCGTAAAATGATTCTTCAGTCTGGAACTATAGAACTCTTTTATACAAAAAAGGAGCTTTTTTGCATTTCTGGCTAAAAAAGTCTCTATTCCCTTATAATTTTATCAAACCAAAATCTTCCATACCATTCCCTTTTTTAGTCCTATTATAAAATTAATGTGTTTGTGACCGAGAATTCTTATCAGCTTCTCTGATAAATCAATTTGAATTGGATTGGTTCAGCGATTCTAAACAAATTTAATACTGTAATCAAAAATGGAAAAAAAATTATGTGCCTCACCTTTATAAGCACACAACTGAAAGAGATGTTAGGAATTGAGTTTTTATATTTTTTTAAAACTTTTTTCTCAACTTTTGCCCCCAGTTTCGACACTTTTTTTTCAACTTTTTCTTTATTTCATTTTATAATATTTTTATTAACTTTCCGAACAATTTTTTCTTTTTTTTTATCATTATTTTTTCTTATTTGGTTTTATAATACTTTTATTAACTTTCCGAACAATCTTTTGCAATTTTTTATTAATTTTTTTTCTTATTTCGTTTGATAATACTTTTATTAACTTTCCGAAAATTTTTTTACGTTTTTTCAATTTTTCCCCATTTTTTCAAATATTTTTGTTTTTTTTTCATAAAGCATTTTTTTCATTTTTTGTCATTCCCGACCTCGTAGCCGAACTCCTTCGCCATAAACCGCGTTTCTCTAACTTTTTAGCCCAAGTAACAATTTAAATGCTAGTTAGATTTATATCAGTTTTAAAATGGTTTTAAAATGGTCGGTAGAAGTACTGGAGTTTTATGAACACCTTCAAACATGCTAACAGTTCTTCAAGTCCATTTATTCTTAAAAATAAGTTTTAAAGCAGCCTTGGCAGCAATAATATTAAGTGTCCATGGACTTGAGACCGGTTACTCTTATGTTAGCTTTAACAAGGCTTTTGTGTCATCAATCTTAAACCTTGTTGATCTTCTGGAGGGTTTAAGGTATGTTTAGTTTTAAAATAATCTGTCTTTAGACTATAGCTTTAGGTTGGATTTAAAACATATTCTTTAAGCACTTCATAAAACTTGCAGTTTTATATAAGATAGTGATAAAGCTCAAGTCTTAGATTGGCTACTTAAAAGACTGTATTAGGATTACTGGGAAATATATTGCTTCATTAAGGCCATATACTCTTTACAAAATGGACTTTTCTATTGCTTTCTTAAACCATTACTTTAACTCCTACCGCCTAGAGCTCTTTTAAAGCGGCCATCTTGTCATTCTGTCGTGATTCAGTAGCGGTGTTCAATATAATTTCCTTAAAAATTGATAATATTTCACATAAATACTTACAAGTTACAAGAAATGGCAATTTAAAAAAAAAGTTGCAATCTTTAAAGATAATAAATGAAAATGTAGATCAACATAAAACTGGACAAAATTTGAGGTTATGGTGATCTAATTGGGCGCGGAAAACTTGATCGCAGCACTAGAAGACTTATGCGACACCGTGATAAGACCAAGTAGTTTTATGAGCAGGCCGAACAACCTTGTTCAAGACTAAGAAGCTTTACTCTAAGGAACAGTTAGGAGTAAACAGATTAATTACAGTAAAT
Organism: Pissodes strobi; assembly: GCA_016904865.1. Lineage (NCBI taxonomy): Eukaryota > Metazoa > Arthropoda > Insecta > Coleoptera > Curculionidae > Pissodes > Pissodes strobi. The sequence continues at coordinate 74,879 of MU184105.1, read as the reverse complement.
AAAAGGTTATGACAAAACTAATAGGATTTATGCCTACTTTCTAAGAAACCTTGAGGTTTTAAATGATAAGAAGCCATATTTTTCCAAACAGCACAAGCCTCCATATTGGAAATAATTTAGGGAGGTAATATTATTCAATAAATTTATCAAAATTTCGCAGTTCCTACCTTAAAAAATAGGATTTTAACAGTAATACAATATAAGATTAGAAGCAAACAATTTTAAGTTTGTTTATAATAATTAAACCTTGCTTAGAATTAGTCAATAATAATTTAATTATTTAAAAAAGCAGTAAATTTAAGGCGCTTTTAAACAGGCTTTAAGATTTTATTTTGAGACCCTCATAGGAGTGGGCCCTTTGGCTGTAAGAGAGCCTTTATCTTGCCTTCAAGAGGTTGTCTAGAGTAGAAGGTTTTAAGTGAGTCTTATTCATTTGGCTGTAACAATGTCTTGAAAACCATATTAAAGCTTCTTTTGTTACTTGGGAGGGTCCAGTTTTCGTCCAGGATCCTCATTTACCCTGGCTACATGTCCTAAAAATGTCAACCCTCTAGCTATATTGGAACATGCTTAATTAAAGGGACGTTTCACTTTAAAAACCGTTTCAACTTTGATAAGCGTTTCACTTTAATAAGCGTTTCATTTTTTCTGACTTTACCCTCGCTAAAGAAGTTTCACTTCAAAATGTTCAAATATTTATGTTGGTGCCGTTGAAGATGACGTCGATGTGCCTGATTTACAAACAAATGTCATTTCTAGGTCTAAATGTGCTCTGATTACATCAGCAGATGTTGAACGAAGTTTTTCTATTTTCAAGCACATTCCTGTAAAAGATACAATTTCCACACTTTGAAAGATATTTATTTTTCAACTCTTTATAATTAAGATCATGATTTAAATTGTTGGTTTTGACAATGTTTTCTTTATTAATATTATTTTACTACTTTATTGCTGTATATGATTGTGCTGTACCATGATTATTTTTTTTATTAATAAATTACTTTCAATTTAATTTGTTCATTTTTCCGCTCTTTATTTATGAGAAACCTGCGTAAGTAAAATAATTATTGAATATTGCTTAATTGACAATAATTTTAAAGCTTACATATTAGCATTTAGACTAATACTAAATACCTAAAATATTTCGGCTGCCATAAGCAGCCAATATTTTAAAATATTGTAAATCCGGAAAGCATTGAAATTCCTCGAAACTTTCGCCTGAAAGAGTTTGTTATGCAAATTTGGAAGCGTTAAAGTGGTTTACTTTATATAACTATGAAGTAGCTTGTTACCAATAATTTCGCAGTAAATAACAGTCGAAATGCACATGCAATGATCTCTTCACAGTGTTTGCTCAAATTTAGTCAATAAATAGAAAAATTTCTAATTTTTTCTTCGAATGAATGTTATTGTGCATAACATTTTTTGCTTGCTTAATAAATGCGGCTGGCATTTTAATTCTACACGATTGTTAAACAAATCTGGGATTAAGACTAATGCTATTTTTACAGACCTCCCTGTGTATTAGATTCGTTTTAAATTCTAGACTTAATTAGTATTAGAAAGTATATTTCTAAATTCACTTTATTTACATCTGTATGCAAAAGATGCAATTTGGATTGTATTACCGAAACTTGTCCGGAAAGCCTAAACTAGTCTTGTATTAAACCGAGGGTTAAATCGGAAATTAGCATTTGAATGTGTAAGTCAGTTTACTCCAACTCGTGCCTTTTGAAAGGTGTGGTGTTAAATGTACCTTATATCTAGAAGTTTGAGTATGATTTTTGAGTAAAGTAATATAGTAAAATTACCTCAATATTCTTGGAAAGTCGCTCGAGTGCAACCTGTTCCAAAAATGGCACGAAAACCACGCTCTCAAACCATCGCCCAATTGCCTTGCTTCCAATAATCTCCAAAGTCATGGAACGTGTAGTCAAGCAACTACTCAAGTACCTCGAGACCAACAGAATAATTAGCGACAACCAATACGGCTTTCGTAAACAGAGATATATTGGCCTATGTCAATTGAGAACTACGGAGACTCTCAAACGATTGCGTTGGACATTGCGAAGACATTCGACAGAGTTTGGCATGACGGATTACTCAACAAACTACAGTCCTTCGGATTGCCAGCGTCTCTCTGCAGCTGGATTGTCAGTTTCCTTAAAAACCGATCTCTGCACGTTGCAGTTGATGGACACATCTCAGACACATTCACCATTAATGCAGGCGGGCCTCAGGGTTCAATACTTTCACCAACTCTGTTCCGCATCTATATATCTGGGGAGCCATATTTTATGAATTGTTTGGCCTGTAGTTGCCCCGGTGTTTGTAACCACCAGTTTAGAGATTGTTTATCTATCAACTTTAGCTGCTGTTTTGAAAACTTCCTGCACCCCGTTGTGAAAGTTTGTCGGCTTCTTCGTTGCCTTGATGGCCTTCATGTTCCGTAACCCACGCAGTGGTGAGCTTATTGTTACGATCGACTTCTTCAAGGGCACTTAGGCAATCTTTGACTAGTCTAGATCTGACTTGTATGCTATCTCCATGGCGCAGTGTTAAATTGACGCGACCTCTGCTTGGAACACTGTGGCTTGACTGCCCATGTTTATGGAGATATTTGACCTTGGTTCGTGGACCCCGGCTCCCACCTCTTTACTGGTTTTAGAGCCGTCGGTATACCATGCTTGGTCTGCTTTCATAGGAGGCCTCCCCCTCCCATTCTTCTCTGCCTACAGTTGCTACTGCGAAGGGTCTATCAAACCCATGGAAGGGGGTTGTTTTGTCTGATAGTATGAAGAGATACTTGATCGCCCCGCTGTCCTCTAGTTTCCAGCTTGTGGGCCTTTCCCATTCATTGATGGGCTTGTTGCCTTGCTTGAGCCGGTATGTGCATTCTTACGTTCCCCTGTATAAAGTTATGTAATGGAGGTAGATTTAGTGGAACTTCCAGTGCTACAGTTGGGATTATTCTCATCGCTGCCGAGAACAACAGACATGCCAGCTTTTGTACGCCTTCTAGTTGCTTGATTGCACCTGTTCGCGTGGCCTTTATGCCCCAGGCGGCTATAGAGCTATAGGTTAGCATGGGCCTTACCACCATTTGGTACAACCAGAGATTCAATTCGGGGGCTCAGCATCAGTTTCTCGCCTGCATCTGCCCAGTGTAATTCTTACTTTCTGAGTGACCTTGCTAAGATGCGATCCCCAAGTCATACCTTGGTCAAAAGTGACAACTAGCTATTTGACTTCCTTGAAAAAGGGAATTATTATCCCGCTGGGCATTGGATTTTTCAGAACCTTTAATGCTCTTTGCTTTGTGAATGGGACTATTGTGGTTTTCATCGGATTAACTGACAGTTCCTTCTCTTCACACCATTTGCTTACTATGTTCAAGGCCTTTTGTGCTCTTGTTGAAGCATAGCCCATGTTCCTTCCCTTGACTAGCGTAGCATAAGTAGAACTTTCGTTCGCTTTCCATCTTGTCTAGTAGACTACCTACCAGAATGGCCCACAGTACTGGTGATAGGACCCCTACTTTGGGGCAGCCCTTCCCAACCCGCGCCGTAACCGTATCCGCACCTGTGGTAGCAGTCTAACAATACTTAATCAACTCCGTGATGCTATTTTAAAGCACCATATAACCAATAAGCAATTAGTGCATTAAACAAACAATTTGCTGCCAATGAGGTTTTTATCCTAACAAATTATATTGTTTGAAATTATTATTTATTGATAGCGAGATTGTTTCAGAATTATCTAAATATTTAAAACATCTATTCACTGTCATTCAAGGCTAAATTCTTGAACGTTCGCGCAAAACTCACGAAAATATAAAACTAGCTTTACATACGTTTGGGTCGTGGCAAGGTCTATAATTTGCCCTCGGATCTCTCAGTTAAAAAAAAAATAAAATAATTATTAAATAAAATATCTTAGGGCATGGGGCGCTACTATATATCTGCTTGGTCCAGTCAGAATTCTAGATGCTTTCCGATCCTAGTGGAGATCGAAACGTTCAATTTTTCATCCATTTTGGATTGTGGTTTGAACTTTAAACTATCTGTAACTCCCCTTTTTCAAAAACAGCTGTTATTAACAGAAACGGCCAAACTAACCCAAACAATTCTTCTGAATTCGTCATGGCGTGAATTCTTGAGTCACGTGGAAGGGGACGTTGTAATAGGGAAGCAACAAACTTATCGCTTTTCGTGCGATGGGAACAATCCCATATTTGAAGAAAAATATATGCCTATTTCCTTGGAATGTCATCTTCTCTTCCAACCTGACTCTAGAATTCATGCTCTTGGAGGCCTGCTGCCGATCGTTTTACATTTTTTACGTACCTGCGTACTCTTATCACTAGATGTCGAGCCCTGCGAACTATTAGAGCTACGAGCTAGTGTGGGTCTGGGAATGTGCCAACTCTTGTCGAGATCTGCGGGGATCTGGAATATAAAAACTACTATTACTAGATTGAAAATTACTTTATAACTTATAAGTTTTCATGAAATCTGTCCAATATTGTTTCCAATTTTCAACGACAATATTCAAATCGGTTTGATATGTTGACCTTTGTTGTTAGCTAAACCCTGGCTAGGTGTCATTTATTAGTTCATGTTATAATTAATTATTTTTAATTTTCTTTTAACGTGTATTTTTTACATTTTACACAACAAAACTGCTATTTAAAAAACAAGGAATACCTGACATTTAACCGTGCATATTTTAGATCCAGTATGATGTTTCACAACGTTTCGTCAGAATCGTATCTGGTAAAAATACGCTTCGCTTCTAGGCTCGAACTGATGCTGGGATCAGGGTTGCCAAATTATAAATTGTAAAATCGTTAGAACTAATCCTAAAAAATCGTTAGGGATTAGGAATAATCGGTGAATTTGAACAATAGACGCCAAAATTGTCACAAAATTGAACAAAAAAATATCAACAATCAACTTTTTGATTAAAAAACTGAAACAAATAGGAAACTGTAGATGTTAATAAAAAAAAAACAACAAAAACACTAAAAATTCTACTACAAATATTAAATACATATAATTTGTTTTATATCCATTTTTTTGCTATAGGATGTTGAATATTCTTTTTAAAATGGTTAATTTTTAGTATATCCGAAAGTTCTTTAGATATTATTTTCAATTTTGGAAAGTGTTAATAAGATGTGTAACCACATACTTTGGTAAGAAAAAGTATTCCATCGCTCCATTAATGTCGTGCATGCCTGCAGACATGTCGTCAGCTATTTTTTACAAAAAAATACGCCCCTGACACGTTGCCTTGTCGATGTCGACAGCCTGGCCAATTATACATAAAAAAGGTCTCTTGTATTTTTCTCGTTTGAAACACCGCTTAAATTAAGAATTAAAAACATAAAACAATTCGAAATAAGTGAGATACCTAATCTAATTTTCACTTGATGAACTATACAAATTTTGCATAGAAATTAATTGTTTATGAATGAAAATATTGTAGCAACTACTATTAACTATATGTTTCTTAGTAACTAACAATCCTATGATACATTCGTTTTTTAATTTGCCTCATTGCTTAGTTTTGTTAAATTTATAGAAGATAACAGGCACTCTTCTACATTACCTGACGAGTGTGGAAATGTTAATACGTTAAAAATAAAAGAGCTCAAAATATTTAAGATTAAAGATTAAGTTTTTGTACTTCTTGCATACTACATTGTACATATTTCCATAAAATTTTCTTTCCTCTTTTTATAATGTGGTGTTTCGTAATTTATGTATTTAAATAATACTTCTAGCTTGTTAGTGCATTTTCTTAAAATAATACTTTCCTTATAGAGCAACAGCGCTTGAGACGATGTAACAGACAGGAGAAGAAGCAAAACAACTGACTAATGATTAGTTTGCAAAATTGTCGATAATTTCTGCGTTAATTAGTCGTATTTTCTTGCATTTTCTGAAATCCGAACTATTTATGTGCTTTTAAGTGTGTGAAACTTGTGCCTAATCTTTCGTTGTATATTTAAATAAACAATTTATATTGTTAGGCGTATTTTTAAATACGTAAAACCATATGTTTCCGATTTAAAGACCTGTTGCTTTTATGCCGCTCGGCCGATTTGTTTGGATAACAGTTTATGAGTTTTTGTTCGTGTTTAATTGTATGTTTTTCTATCGGTTTCGGCTAGTTTTGTGGTAAGATACCTAATGTAATTATGCCTCAAAAGTGTTGTATTCCTGGCTGTAATGGAAACTATAAAAATGGGCCTAAAGTTCATGTTTTCGGTTTTTCAAAGGACGCAAGTTTAGTTATGTTCTCTTAGGGACATTTCAAACAGACCCTCTTGAAGATAGATTTGGTAAATACAGGCAAATGGTAGATGGTCATTATCATATTTCTATGCGACAGTTATAGGAGACAGAGAAGAGGCGCCTATTAATGTTAATAAGTTCTTTGAGCTACCTGATTATGACCGAGAGGAATATTGCTCTCAACAAGACTTTTCTCAAATTAAAACTAGTCTCATTTTAATAAATGATCGCTTTCGGAATATCAGAGATGTATTGCCGTTAATTACATATTTAGGTGGTTATTGTTGCTATATTACGTTAAAAATGTGATAGCTGTAAACAAAAATTGGTATAGCAATTTATTGTTGTGGACAATTTTAATCTCATTAATAAATTAAACCGTGGAAGACTTTTATATCCCCAGGTTTAAATTATAAATGTTGTATCTGTGCCTTACATAATCTTTAATAAGTTATTAAATGAATTTGAGGACATATTTCTAGAAACTCATAATAAAAGATCGTTCAAACTTCACTTAAATTTGGAATTTTGTATTGAAAAAAAAAACATGTCTCACATTTCGATGCATGCGCTTAAAATAAGTTAACTATTGATAGTTTTTTTTTAAATATTAGTGCATGTATTCTCTTGTATGATTAAAATTGCACGGCCTACATTGATGACGTCACACGGCAAGCACCAAGGCCTTGTTATTAAGTGAGTATTTTCTTTAGAAAAGATTTTCAAGTTTTTGGTATACTGAAAGTGTCGCGTGGTCTCGTTTATTGAGCTGTTCGTTCTCTTCAATTTCTAGAGCTTCTCTGATTATGCGAGTTTTGTAGTGATCCAGTGTACTACTTCTCTGGCGTTGTTGAAATCGATGGATTGTCCTGTTGATAAGTGGTGTTGCTAGAGCGCCGCTGTAGTCTGCTTCGTTCTGAGGTTGTTCTTGTGCTCCTGGATTCTAGTTTAAATTATTCTATTTCTTGTCTTATGTATGATTTTTGGCAGTCCCCGCAAAGTATGCTTTACACCGCTCGAATCTCTAACTTTACTTTGCCCTTTGGGTTTCCAAGTACTTGGGCTAAAATTTCCCCATGGTTTGAAAATTGGTTCAACTTGATATTTTCATAGGACTCTGCCGACTTTGTCTTTGACTTCCTTAATATATGAGAGTTTTTTTCCTTCGTTGTTTTCTGTTTTCTTTGTTTTGTTTCCTGAGTAGCCATTTTTTAAAAGAGTTTGTTTTATTTCTTCTTGAATTTGAATGAGTTTTGTTAGGCGATAGGACCGAGATATCAATATATTTGCCTATTTGCCACTGATTAGATATTGTGAACTATTAAAAAACATTTAAGCTCCTAATTAATTATCACCCTATCCTAATTTTGAACTTGAATTTAAAAAATGGTATGTAAACATTCAACAACGCTCTCACCCACTGCAGTCCACAGGGACGTGGTAGCGGTTCTAACCATATCCTAATCTTCAGACTCAACTCGATAAGTGCAGTTCACAAGAACATGCTTCTTGGGGGATACCCGCCTAAAAGTAATAAAGTCCAATCTACGATAGATCTGTCAAAATTCTAAGTCAAGTGATTTTTAAAGTTAACTAGTTATAGTGCCTTAAAGTGCTGAGTGAAATTAAGATAGACTAAGAACCTTAAATGATTATCTCATCCATACATTAAAGCACAACACCGCTCTTAAAGAGCTTTATTATAATACAGGGACTAATACCTATAAACAATTCAAACCAGATCTCAACCGAAAGGACATGCGTGTTTTAGTAATCGTGTATAGTGTAAACTCATTAATTATTTGACCAATAGACGTTGTTATTGTTTTAGTGCCTCCTTTATTATCTATTCTCACTTGACGTAGATCGATCCATAACTGAGCTATATAACCTGCACGCCATCCAAGGCGTGGTGTCACGGACAGCTAATCTTGACAATATCTATTGGTATGGGTGGTTCATGTTATAAGGATTTTGTCGAGCGTTCTGGCACCATGGCCCCATATGATGAAGTGATAAATAACAAACCGAGTAACAAACAGTTGAAGATAGGTATAGGATAAGCTATATCAAGCAGAGTTAGAATTTTCTATAGAATTTAAAAATATAAATCAGTTTGGAGCGTCTAACTCAAAAATTAAAATTGGCCCATATATATTTCCAAAATATGCCCCCCTCAAAAACTGAATCAGCCTGTTCCGGCGTTTGTTCGTTTTCCAGAAAAGCGAGACTGATACTTTTTATTGGAATACCCTGTATAGGTATGCAGCTCAGAGTTCCCAAAATCAAGTTTTTCGATCAAGCTCGATTAGAATTGGCATCAACATATTATGAACTTATTTACTTGTTTACCCAAGTAATTATTAATATTTTCAGTAATATAATGTTAATATGTCTTAGGCTTGATAAATGGAGGCCAATATTGTACAAACATAAATTTTGATCAGTTGGTTAAATTAGGTTAACACAAAATCGCAGTTTTTTATGGAAAGTATTACCACGGCACATATAACAACCAGCAATATTACTCGACCTGTCAGGCCAAAAAATAAATTTGACCTTGCTAATGTCAGTTGGGTAGGAAAAGTCAGGGCTGGATTTGAGATATATATAAGTATGATTTTCCTTTATCAGAGCCGTAATATAAAATTTCAAATATCAATGGGTTATGAAATATATGTATACCTTGTTGTATGAGCAGGAAATCTAAAGAATCTTCTTGGAAGAATATCTCTGGTTTGTACAAGTTCTTATTGCTTAAACACCATGGCTTTTTGCATTACACAATGTCATAAACAACGTTCGTCTCTCACAATGTCAATTATTTGACAAATAATACACGCCTATGGTTTTGATTTAACTCCAATAGCAATAAAATAAACCAACCGTAAAAACACGACGCCGCTGGCGACAGTTTGACGGATTTCCTACCAAGGAATATGTTGCGCGCGGACTTGCGCAGATGCGAAAAAAGAAGATGTGATATTGCTGGTTGTTATATGTGCCGTGGTATTACTGTTATTATAAACATACGGGAAGTTCTACACATTCAGTATCGAAAATTACCATGAGGAACGCGAGATTTATTATTATGATAATATTGAAGGCATCGAAGTTTCAAACGAAAAAAAAATTGTTATTTTGGTGTTTTAATATGCCAATAACACATAACATCCTTGCAACGTGTCAACTATTGGATGGTATTTTTCTATATTTTTTAAATTGCTAATAAATACTTCGACATTGTAAGTTTGCTTATGGGATTTTAATAAACATCTTTTGCGATTCCAAACTAGGAATTTGTCAATTGAAAGGTCATCGATGAATTGTTTGCAGAAGTAATTTCCATTACAATAGATGATAAAATATACTAGACACTTTGTTTGTTTTCCGAAATATTTCGCAACTAGGAAAAGAAGATTTTTATCTTAAGACTGATTAAATTGACGAATAATCTTTGTTGTGCTAATAATATATGTATAGCAAAATTGGAATCGAATTTAGGCATTTCTTGGACCAGTAAAAATATAAGAGTGTCGAATAAGACTATTTTATAACTTTCTAGCACAGCAGTTTGATTTTAAATATTAGGCTTGACAGCAGTTTACCTGCTCTTCGAAGAAGTTAATTTAGAACATACTAACAATAATAATTGCCGTCTGATGTGTGTATTTTAGTATGAATAGGGGGCTTCTCAAAACAATAAAGTAAATTGCTGCATAACTTGTAATTTTTGTAATCTGATAGCTTCGCTGGTCAAACACAGATTTCAAGGCTTTATGCTGCATTATCATTCGCAGTTGGGCATCGCATCACAATGTGGCTGTAATTCATATTCTTTGTCGGAAGAAATGTTTCGTGTAATCTTAGCATCTGGTAACCAAGTACGGAGTTAATAGGGTAATTTTGAATGCAATTGAAAAACTGAAATATTGTTTTTGGTTACTACTCTTGTTAAGACTTTCATAGTCAGATGCAAGGTTTTCTAAGTAATACAATGAAGAGTGATTTTCGGTCGTTTGATATAACCAAACGCATTTTTAAGCCCGTTTGTTTGCGTATTTAAGTTTTTATTTTTATTAGATCTTATAGGGCTTTTAAAATGTAAGGCTTTTAAAATAGCGCTCTCAAATGACAAGTATGGTGACAGTCGTAAAAATTCCGAAAACGCATTAATTACAAATTCCAATTAATATTATTAGCTGTTGTTAAAAAAGTTAGGCATTAGTGTTGGGGAAACGCCTCAACATGTGTATTAACTTATCGTTTTTCACCGTATAGTTTGGTGATAACACCCTGTATGTCTGTAGTATGAATGAGCCACAATTAAACTCCCAATGGATTTATTTCACCCCAGGTAAATAGCAAATTTGTGCATTTAAAACATTGTATTTCATCTACTCCGTAGTCCGAACCTGGATTATCGGTAGAATCCAACAATTGCTGGAAAGCAAGTTGTCACTCCGTCAACGAAAACGTTATTAATCGTTCTCATTTTAATATATCTTTGTCCCTGTCAATGTTGTGTAAACAACAATATGTCAAATAAAGAAAGAACATGTTTCTACCCTATCAAATACATCAACGTCCGCGCAATTACCTCTATTCTCATTCCGCGCCGCCGCGTAGTGCCTTAAAATACTCCCACGTGAAGCATCAGCATATTTGTCGCTGCCTTGCTTAAATTTGGCGCCATCTACCCAGTCGTAGCCCTGTTTAACGCCAAGATATTTAGTAGTTTTCTCCTTTGTTTGCATAGATATTTAGAAAATATCTGCTGTACTCTGTTTCCTTTTTTCAACATTGAATTAAGGACTCTTTGGGCGTTTTAACGCATTTTCTCGAGACAATACAACTCGTAGCGTCTCTCCTGTTGAAGATAGAAGAAGGTAAAATGACGGTTGGAAATTTCTAGTAGCCAAATCTATTCCTGTCCTCGAGATTCGAATCATCTGTTTGAAGTCTTATGTCCCTGGTGAAGTAAAGTTGAGAGAATTGAAGAAGACGTAAAGTAACAAGGTATTTTGTGTGAACGAAAAGCAGTCAGTTGAAATAAAGTTGATTAAATTCAGTAAACAAAGAAGTTCCTGTTAAATTAAATAATCAAGAAGTAAGTTTTGTTAGACATTTAATAATAGTATTTAGTTTTATGTATGAAAGGATGAATGCTTGAAAGTAGTTAGAAATCATTGTATATAATAATCATATTTAAAGCAAATTAATTCTTCCATTATTAAAGTACGTGATACCTACAATACATGTTTCAACTCTCACCCTATGAATCAAAAACCCCACCTACCTATAGTAATACAGTCTGCTAATTAAAGTGGTCAATTATAGCACCGTATGGACGATGCTTGAAATGTTTAAGGCCTTATTAATCCAAGCAAAAAAACCTTTACTCGATTTATATAATTCTTGCTTAAGCGGATTCAAATTAATGGAAATCAAATAAAAATCATAACAGCATAGATAATTTTATACCTATTACCCTATCATCATGCTATACAAAATCATTGGACATTTTAATGAAAAACCGGCGAAATTGTATTTCAGACTGGTTTTCGCAAAGACATGGATGTTAACAACAATTATTACATCACATGTCGAGCTGACCTTTATGAAAAATGATACCATTTTAGCACTATTTGTTGATATAAAATCAGCTTATGATTGTTTTAATATTAATTTATGGATTATACCAAAAACTAAATGCATTACATAATACAGGACATCGCTCTAACCTTATCTTTCACATCTTTTAGAATGGAGCCAGGAGAAATGACGGTTCACTTATGCGACCTGTTATGGTAACTACAGCCTCCCTCAGGGGTCGCCTTTGAGTACCCTCTTGCTTAATGGCTACACAGTTGACGTATGGTACGCTATGCCAGCAATTTTGACCTAAGCCTCGCCTAATTCACCATGGTTCATCAAAGACTGACGCAAAAACAACCCTTCCCCAATAGTCATTGATTACCACATAATTATATAAAAACCACACTCTAAATTTAGAAGCAACTCTTCACAAACACTTAAACAGGAAAACACACATTGAGTGTCTGCAACAAAGCCAACAAATATCAACATTCTGATATTCATAAGTAGGGTCTGGTGGGGAGCCGCCCCTAAGGTCCTCTTTAAGATTTTCTATGCCTTGGTGAAAACACATCTAGGCTATGGATCAATTTTTATCAGCCCAAATGCTCAGGCAAATATAAGTAAACTGAACACAACCCACTTTGCAGGGCTAAGAACATGTTGTTTGGGATGTATGAGGTCCACCCCTACCAATTTCGACTGGGAGAGGCTTCAGAGTTGAGCCTGGAATTTAGCAGTGTCTTTACTTTCAAAAATAATACCTATTTCAGGTCATCCTATAATGATTTTAATTAACAAACAATGGGGCTACTACATGCATAACCCTTGGAAAATGGAAAATGCTCCATACCTATGACAAATTATCACAAGTAAAAATTTTCCATGCTATAAGAACGATTGTTTTAGCTTGCTTACAGTCATTAAAAAACAGACCTATAATAAAACAAAAAGCACTGAAAAATCAACCATTTCAATTAGGTGTATTTTCTGACTGCTTAAAAATGGGTCTGGTTATACCTATTCACAAAGGTGGATATGCAGGTAATCCATCTAATTTCCGCCCAATCTCCCTACTGTCCCCTCTCAAGGGTTATTGAGAGATTTGTGAAAATACGAATAATGGGACACCTTTCTCAATTTAACATCTTAAGTGAGGAGCAATTTGGGTTCCAAAAATCAAAGTGCACTGACCATGCTATCTTTTTCTTCTTGGACAGTGTTTACTTACGTCTTAACGACGGCGATGCTGCTGCGGCAGTGCTCTGGGATTTTTCAAAAGCATTCGATTGTGTAGATCACAGAATACTCCTGCTGAAGCTTGAACAATATGGCTTTCGAGGTACCACTCTTCATTGGTTCCAAAGCTACATATCCGGGAGGTCACAGCTAGGATCGTGCCGTTTGAATATTTCAAATGAAATTTTTATTTCTGAAATTTTGCACTTCTCTTGAAAAATTAAATTTCAGTGAAAAAAACATTTAAAAATTTCAACTCGTAAATTCCCCAAATGGAAGCAATTTTTTCTATCAAGCAATCAAAAAATCCAGGCTCTCGCAACTGATGCGTGTAGCGATATAAAGTAAGTCTATTAGCAAACTATAAAATAAATATCATATAATATGAGTATTTTCTTATTTTCCAGAAATGAATCTATGTTAAATTATTCTCGCAAAGACTATGCTCTTCAACCAATTCATTACCCAGCTGTTATTTTTAATCCTCAAGACCAGGGAACTAATCTTACTTTTGAACAAATTCTCACTGCTATGAATTGCACCGATAATTTATCAAGAAATATGAATGGATTGATCTTGTGGTCTTATCAAGATATCGAAATTGAGCAAAATGGAAGACTGTCGATCATTTGGGACCAATTACTTGGTAGAAGGGAATTGGAAGCATTCATTGCAAAGAATTGGCGGAAGTGGCAATAAGAATCACTTCCGCAGCTTCACGCCTACCACTTCATTATCTACAGAACGAACTTTTAGTACTTTTGCAAGTTCACCGAACTCTAAGAAACTAACTAAGCACAGCTGCGGCTCTAAAACTAAGTTTTGGCTCTCATATTTATCGGCTTCTAAAATGGATTGAAAATCGAGGAGATGCCTCAAAATTAGAATTAGATAGGTACCTATGCCTATTTTATTTAAAACTTTTTGCTGCAGTAGTCCATATTATTGATGAAGATAAATATGATGATAAAGAAGAACAGAGTTCATTAGGTTTTGAGCAGGTACGGGTAGAGATAGAAGAAGATGACATTGATGACCAAGAGGAGACTGAGTGTGAGAGACTCAGTGTGATTATTTGACCTCGTATTGTATTTGACTCAAAACTGTTGTTTTTATAAAATGTGTATTATAAGCAAATGTATGTTTTTTTTTCTATTAAAAATAAATACATTTTTTATGTGGAAAATTAGAATGCGTTATGGTTTGTGAACCAAGGTAACAGATTTTATAAATTCTGTAAAAATTCATAAGAATTTCTCTTTTTTATAAATTTCCTAATTTTTTTGAAATTTTCATCAATTCATGAAAATTTCTATATTTCATATGTTTCAACAATTTAAAATTTTTATAAATTTTCTGAAATTTTCAACATTAAATTTCAAAAGCATTTAAAAAATCACAGCTGGTCCAGTGCAATGAGAAGCGTTCAAAGACTGAAGCTATTTCGAGGTGTGTTCCACAGGGATCAGTACTGGGTCCAGTTTTGTTCTTGTTTTATATAAATGACCTGGCCTCTCTACATATTCAAGGTAAAATCAGACTTTTTGCTGATGATGCTACAATTATAAGGCATGGGCATGTGACTAGCGACCTGAACCTCACAGTTTTGCAAGATATTGAGTGTGTCAAAAAGTGGTCTGACTCCAACCCTCTCTGTTTTAATATTAAAAAAACCAACATAATATCGTTAAAATGTCCACTAACTTCTATCTCTTTGGATAATCGGACAATTGAGAGCACCGCTCATGTTAAATTCTTGGGCATCATCCTGGATGCGAAATTAAACTTTAAATTTGCACTTTAAATTCAAAATTAGCATCTGCTTGCTATGCTCTACGAGTAGTATCCATTGAATTGAACTTCCCCTCGTCAAGGGTTGTTTACTTGTTGGTAGAGTCTCAGTTTAGATATGGGATTGCTTTCTGGGGCTTATGCGGCCAGCATAACAGGACAATATCCAGGGATTATTGCAGGCCTTTGTTTCTTTTATCACAGATGTTAACTTTGGTGGCATTGTTTATACTTGAAACAGTATGTTTAATTCATAAAGAACGTTCTCTGTCGAACATGCCTGGGCCCTATCAAACACGTCGGTCTGAAAATATTACCCCTGCCAGGCCAGCCTTAACAAAGAATTCATTAATTTATGAGAGTAGTTTCAAATTGTTCAGGAGATCCGTTTCCAATGCTTTAAAAAATAACGCAATATTGTAGAATATTACAACGACAAGATTAACGTGATATTCTTGGTGATATACTTTGTCTTTATTGTTGTTGGTTCACGGATGCTTCAAAACACGATAACAAGGTCGGTTTTGGAGTGCACATTCCAGAAATCGTCCATATTGTGTTTTCTATAAGAAAAACGATCATAAAAGCAAAAGATAACAAACAACATAGAGATGTATTTGGCCTGGCTACCGAGTCATGCGGAAATACAAGGTAATGAAATAGTAGATAGTCTAGCAAAGATTGGACGGGATCTAAAATGTGTTATTTTCAGATAAAGGAATTGTACAATCCTCCATTGGATTGGATAATTTCTTTATTTGCAACTCACTCTTTAACCTACTTTGCTTAAACAAACTAGAAATAGTCCGATTCCAACGAATTTTTGAGTGTGCCTGCAAACTCATTAAAAATTAATAATGGAAATAGGAAATTAAAAAATGTACAGCATTATTATATAATTAAATTGCAAAAGACTGCTCCAGATTCTCATAGAAAATGGCCCCCGATCAGATCAGCTTATAATAATTCATATTAAGGGAAAATGACATAATAAAGGACCGAGCATACTCATTTCATTAAATATCAAGCCATATAAATTAAAGTTTTGTTTTCATTTATTCAACGTGTTAATAGCTCTTCTGAGTGCCATGCATTTGCTTTCGTCAGAACCTGAAAGCTTCCTGCAGATGCATACATTCGGCTTCTGTGCTAATCTCAAATTTTCACTCGTAGCTGTTTCCAAGAAAAAAAAATGATTCACGTAAACATAGTCGAGCATGACGCATTACATGACGGCTCAGTTTCATTTCCTACCCAGGAAAAAGTGTGCTGAGCACGCCCAAACAAATGTTTACTTGAAAAACATATACCTATTTAAATTAATTCAACTGCAAAGGCCAGAATCTTGGAATTTGACTCTGACCCTGATGGTTTTAAATAATTTATTTTTTTATTAATGTGTTTTTTTAACGTATTTGTCCGTTAACATTGAAACTTCAAATTTTGAACGGCTATAACTCAAAAACTATCCATAGGAGCGAGTTGCGCCTTGCGGCAATGGCAACTTCTGATCTATCTCTTTGATAAGTCACTATAGTATGAATGAGAAATGTAGACTTCTTATCGAGAGTCAATTTGCTTGAGAATTTGGAGCAATATTTTGCAGAAAACCTGAAACCGGATTTTTTTTCTCCGTATTATTAATTTTCAATGAGTTTGCAGAGCCACCACCCGGAAATTCGTTTGTGTCCATCTACTTCTGATTTGTTTGAGTAAAGTAAATTAATGTGTCATTTTCAAATAAAGAAATTGTACCATCCTCTATTGAATTGTACAATTTCTTTATTTGCAGCTCGCTCTTTAACCTTCTTTGCTCAAACAAACTAGAAATACACCGATGCCAATGAATTTCCGAGTGTGCTTTCAAACCCACTAAAAATTAATAATGGAAATAGGAAATTAGAAAATGTACAGCAGTATTATAAAATTAAACTGGAAAATGACTACCGATCGGATCAGTCTGAATCTCTCATATAAAATAATAATTTATATCAGCTGAAAACAATTTTGTTTTCATTTATTCAAGGTGTTCATAACTGATCTTAGCTCCATACATTCGCTTTTGTCAGAACCAAAATCTGTTCACTGTTTGAAAGCTTCCTGCAGTTGCATAAATTCTGCTTCTGTGGACAAATCACACTCCAATACTTTCTTTTCATCTGCAAATTCAAATAAATACACAACGCAATTCGCTGATCTTAGATCAAAGGTTGAGAAGTTAAATATTTAATAAACTGCTAAAAAAGTATATTTAAGTACGGAACCTTGCATAGTCATGGTTTTCTTTTCCTTTATAAAAGTCATTAGCCATCCCAAAGTTCAAATTCACACGAATTATGGTAATTCATATCACCTTAACTGAATGATATTGAAATGTTTCTTATGCAATAACGGAAGGTCACGTACACTCGAATAAGGTCGCTTCGTCTGATTCTTAAGATGTTTGTCACGCGTTCGGTATTCGTGCGAGGACGCATAGAACCTCCTGAAAATCGTGATGCATCTCTATAATATTATTGGTTTTTTTTGTATGAAAGTGAAGCTATAGTTACGAAATTTATGTTTGGTTTATTTTGTTCATTACTAATTTTTATTTATTTCATTGTTGTGTCCTTCTTTCCAAACCCTGTCCACCATATTAAACTTGATGATCAAGCTTTGTCATTGAAGACAAAACATCGTGTGAGGATCTTAGTCGAAAAATTGGTCTATAAGTAAAAAAAGGAAATCATATGAATATTGGTATAAATGGCTTTGAAATGTTTCTATTGCTGGATTGAAAAACTCTGAAATTGCGTGTTAGTTACTTTTCTTATGGCAAAACCCATAGATATATACTTACTCAAAGTGCATATCTATTTTGTTAATTATGTATCTAATTGTATTGAATTTTAAATTGTTATCAAAGCGCTAAATACATAATAGATTTTTGACTTATCCCGTCTTTTCCCATTAGAAATTTAATTAGCAAAAAATGAACTATGTTTTGACACTATGGCCCGCAACAACTGGCTTTGAATATCTAAAACCAAAGGTTTTGTTAATATTGTGAATTCTATTCTATAAGCTGATAACCTCTAGACGTGGGATTTCCCGTATTTTTAGCATTTAGAAAACAATCACGGCGAGTCTTCATGGTCCATACTTAAGGCATTCCATGCCATTAACTTGTTAGGAGGCGCCAAATATAGCAGTAAATTTTAAGTTGTCAACAAATGGAGAATCAGAGTTCAAAATTTCGGGTTTCCCTACATCATATAATTGACACAAACACGCGGATAAACACGCCTGTTTTAGGTCATACGTAATTATGCTAAAATGCAAATCTAGAGATCCGGCCAAAATCCCTCGTTATTAGATTGTTGATTGTAACACATTTTTGCATAATTATGATGACAAATATCAGTAACGGGCGTCTTTAGTTTGATGGATATATCTAACAGTAGGCCGCGGTTTTACCGAAAAATTAACGATTGTGTTTATTTAACACGTTCGCAACATCGTGATCTACCCACCGATGGGTCATGCCAGTTTTTCCGTAGTTTTTCCTCTGAGACGTCATGCTGCTTTTCGATTTAAGATAGTAAGTTGCATATTTTGTGTGTTAATAAATGTTTTTTAATTTATAAGTGTGTGTTTTATTGCGTTTTTGTCTTATTTGAACGGTGACCCACCGGTGGGTCACGACAGCCTGTAGGGAAATTTTTTGCTCAGCCGTCGTGACTCCCCGGAGGACACTTAGTAAAATTGGATATTTTTGCAAAGATGCGACATAAAATGTTTTGTTTCAGATAACTAGTGACTGCAATATGACCTCCAGGACTAAAATGACCTCCAGGACTAAGATAATATTAGATTTGGCTGCACAGTCCAGGTCTATCGTCTTTTCAACCATCAGCGTCTTGTCAAATTTCAACATCGCCCCCTGAAATCTCGCAGCTATCGCCCTTTCAAGCTCCGCCTTCACCGCCCCCTCAAGCTCCGATGTCATCGCCCCTCAAGCTCCGACATCACCGCCCTCTCAAGCTTCCATATCACCACCCTCTCAAACTCCGATATCACCAACGCCGAACCCTCCATCTGCATACCAAAAGGGCACACACTGCTTTTTTTCTTCAGAATCGGAACCCTTTCAGGATTCTAGCGATTTGTATAAACCTTCAGATGATGGAGCTGTCACTGACAGTCCTTTATCAGTTACAAGTAGTTTAGCCGGCGATGATGAAATTGGAGGCTATTCCCCTTCGGGGGAGGATGAAGTACCCGACCTTGTAAAGACTTACGAAGAAATTTTCAATTTTCTTTACAGCATGGCTTGAACCTTATGACATACATATATAAACAGGTCATAACCAGTGAGATTTTGGACAATTGGATTATTGCTCGCGTGTACCAGTACCAACAGGGCAGATATTAGAAAATTAATTGGAATTTTAGTGGTAATGGGTATCAAGAAACTACCCCAAATAATGAGATGTACAGTAACGAACGTATAAAAAACCGATGACCCGGAACAGATTTGACATGTTTTAATTTTTCTGACAACACGGATCCTAAAGCTGGGAATGACAGATTCCTCAAAGTAAGGGATTTAATTGAACCATGTTGCAAACAGTCAGGAGACACCACCAGCCGAAGAACTCGTGATTGATGGAGAGGCAGACTGCTATTTAGGCAATACCTCCCAGCAAAGTCACACAAATATGGTGTGAAACCCTACAAAATTTGCACACCTGAAGGCTATACTTACGACCTAAGGGTTTGTGCAGGGAGAACGACCCTACTGGTACTCTCGCAGGCAACACCAACAGACATACTTATAATATATGCATGGAATTACTAAAGAATGTAATAAATAGCGGCAGAATCATATATATGAACAACTTCTATACCAGTGTCAAATTAGGCAAAACCTTTTACAACTCCAAACCTATATCTGCGGGACATTACAACGTAATAGGAGAGGTAAACATCGCGAGGTGCGTTCGAAAAAACTTAAGAAAGGAGAAGTTTCTAGCCAACAGAAGAAGGATGGTATTTGAGTTACAAAATGGCTTGCTAAACGCACTGTAATAATGATGAGTATCCAATCGTACTGGCCAGTTAGTTGCAACTGGGACCATAAAAAAAGGAAATGATGTACTAAAACCCACCGCCGTTATTGCTTATAAAAAAGCTAAAAAGGGTGTTGACATATCGGATCAGATGTCGTCTTACTATACAACCCTAAGAAAAAGCGTCAGATGGTATAAAAGGTTGCATTTGAGATCATGCTAGGGATAAGCATTGTAATGTAATATCTTTAGTTGTTTATAACTGCTATGATATAGATGGGGAGGGGATAATTCTATATCTAATTTTTCACTTCAGCAAACTTCCGTGTGGAAGAACATATTTTTGGAAGGCAAACTTAAGATATTCGAAAATTCTTGATGTTCATGAGGTACAAGCGAACCCAAATAGTAGTAAATGACAACTTATTATTTCGGGGAAAAACAGGCTAGTCAGTGCTTCTTACGAGATATGGATTCAGGCTAAACAAAGATGCAAATTTTTCTCACCTTAGAACCATTATTTAGATTTTTTTTAAATAGATCTTTACCTGTTGAACTCTAGTTGATAAAAATGTCAGATCTCATCAAAAATGTTCACTACTCTCTTTTTATATTATAGTAAGTTAGTTATTAGCAATTTCACTTACATATTCTGTTGAATTCACCTATTTCGTCCATAAGTATCGTGTGGTGGCTAGTGGCTACTAAAACGAAGCATGTAACGTGGCTTCAAGAAAAGGTTGTTGGACTTTTATGCCAATTAGAGCCTGGTGGTAACCGCTTTTCTAGGAGCAACGTTTAACGTTGGAAAGTCCACCATAACTATAACCGACATCAAGAATAAAAGAAGATGTTATGTATATGTGCCGCACTGGAAAAGGACGGGGAAAAGGAACACTGCCTGAAACTGAATTTTCCGATGTAGAAGATAGGTTTTTACAAAAGAGATCAAGACATGCACCAATCCTAGATGCTGTCGTACTTCAAAAACGCGTTATTTCTTTAGGAAAATAGTTAGGTGAAGAGGTTATTTTTGATGCTAGCAGAGGATGGTTTCACAGGAATTCGCTGAGTGAACATTACTGGTGAGGAGCTAAAGTGCTGTAGAACCTTCTTGAATCGAACTGAAGCAAACAAATTGAAGAACTGGGCTTCCGTTCAGAATAAGTCTATAATGTATGTGAATCTGGCGTATACTGGCATAGTCTTCCTGAAAAACAACGTTTGAGGCAGTGAATCTCCGTTATTCCATTTATCCTCGTTATGGACGGTAGTAAGCCGATGGTACCGTAACTTCTTAATCAACTTAAGATGCACTTCCATCATCACCAGCCTTCGACCAAGACTGGGTCAAGGAAAAACATGATCGCGTAATGTTCTTCAATAGCAATGCCTAACCCAAACTAACCTAAACCAAAACAATCTTTTCTTGGAAATTCTTGAATTCAAGATATTTTTGACACTCTGTAGAAAATTCTTTTGGAACCACTCCGTGAAAATATCTGGATTGATCCACGCACTTTTCTGATTTCGGTAATAGACTGCAAGCGATATATTTCCAATCACTAAAGGATTTTTGAACTTGCCTATACGGGTCGCAGTTAATGGTTGTTATTTGCATGGCTACAGGGCATAAATGTAATCCGATCTTTACTTACTCTGCGGCCTGATCCACTGTACTTTTGCATATACCATACGTGGAAGTAAATGTTGGACTAGGCCGCAAGATTAGTAAAAATCGGATTACATTTATGCCTTGTAGCCATGCAGTTTGTAACGTTGCTTATTATATGCAAGTTCAAAAAACCTTAAGTGATTAGAAAATATAGCTTCGCTAGCTAGCTAGTGAATCGAGACATTTTCACCGAGTGGTTCCAAAAGATTTTTGTACCGAGTATTAAAAATACCTTCAAGTCAAGAATTTACAAGAAAAAGTTGTTCTGATATTGGATGACGCTTGCTCAAATCAGTGTAAATTTTCTATTTTACAATATCTGCGACCCACACTTTTGTGACTCATTCAATCAATAAGAAGAAAATTGACGACATTGCTCTATATTTGAAGAATATTTCATGATCATATTTTTTCCTTGACTGAGTGTTGGTCGAAGGTTAATGACGAAGGAGCTGCGTGTCAAGAAGTTATGGTGCCATCTGTTTACTACATCCGATAACGAGGATAAGTGGAATGAAGAAGGTTTTGTGCTTCACCAACTTGGTAAATATAATTAATCATGGAAAAGCTTCTATTTAATATTCCTGAATTTAAATAATGGAGAAGTAACGAGAAAAATGTTGACATTGAATTTTTAACTGGTGAAGAAATTAATACAGATGCAGTCATTGGCATTGGAGAAAAAAATAATTCGGACGATGACGATGCAAGGCCTTGTCAGAAAACGTTCAGTAAGGAATCGTGTTTGCGTTGAGCGGAAGAAATCGAACTGTCATTGCATGATCTTGTTCTAAGGAGAATTCGACAGAAAGCCTGTTAATCTGAGTATCAAAAATTATAGTCAAACAAATGATCAAGATTTTATTTTTAGCAGAACAACTAAAGCATTTGTGATTTGTATTTGTTTACTATACCTATATGTAAATTAAACTATCTACATAGCCATTGTATATTATTTTCAATCTCATCATGGTCGGTAAGATGTCTATTATCCATCCGGCCGGCGCGGCGTTTCGGATTGCAAATATCTTTTTTATGAATTATTCTATAGTTCGAAAATTCAGGTAATCCGAATAGGGTCGGACAACTTTCTGTTTGGATTATCGAATGAAACATTACTGTATGGAATCAGCGTCCAAACGAGATCTATAAAAAAAATTCAGAAATTTAGTTATTCCAAGCCTTAACGAATGATATCATCTGCTAAATCATCTGACTTTTCTCGTTTAACAGAAATCACATCAGCTTCGTAATTTTGAATGACACGCTCTAAAGAAGCTAGTTCGGTAGCCCACAGCGGCTGCAAGGGCAAGCACCAATAAGCAAGAATTATGGCGCCCAAATTACGCCCATAGATTACACCACTCCAACATGCAGGTTTGAAAACGATTTTAAGATCGCAATAACAACAAGAAAAGACTGGCAAAAAGGCCCACCAATAAGGACAGAGTTCGTTTGAAGACCAATCAAGTTGTCGGAACCGGTATGTATGAACCAAGGACGGGAAGAGGTCTTCCAACATATATGGTAAATTTAGCCACAGTGTTTCAAGCGGAAGCAATGACCATAGAACACTGCCCGAAGGAAGCGGAGAACAGAAAAATAACCAATAAGACGGTGGTAATCTACTCAATCACCAGGTAGCCCATTAAATGCAATCAAGGCCAACAGCATAATATCCAAGCCGGTAAAAAGTTGCTGCAAGGCATTGAACGAGCTAGGTAGACAAAATAAAGTGAGTCTTAGCTTGGGTTCCGTGACACGAAAGGCACAGAAGTAACGAAAGAGCCGATGAAAGCTGGCTCGTCGTGTTCTTAATCGTGTGGCTTCCGTTTCGAAACGGGTAGCAACGAGGACTCAGGAATGGTGGAATATTCAACCAAGACAGAGATGAGCTAAGGAATTCATAAAGAGTCTTAGCGAAGCTCATAACTGACTTACTGAGGCACAATAGAAAGGCTGTTAGAATGAAAGTAGGTTTATTGACTGACTATTATCGACTGAAAAGACAGTTAAGTCTGATGGGTGTGCTTGATGAAGAAGAAGAGGAAACAGCAACATACCTTCGATACCACTGTGAGGGTATCGTGAGGACGTGTTTCAAACCAGTAGCCACATGCTACACTGAGGAGTCATTGTCAAGGCTACGGAGTTTAATCGGAGATACAAAACTAGGTGAGGTACTCTAAAGATAGGGAGATCCATAAAAAATCTTAGAGGTCGCAGTGGTGAATAAGTTGGAAAACTTCCAAAAAAGTTTAATGTGATCTACTCTATCTGCGTCCGGTGTTTTGGATTACAGATATCACTACTATGATTTATTCTATAGTCCGACAATGTAGGTAATTCGAGTGGGGTCTAGCAACTTTCTGTTTGTATTATCGAGACATTACTGTATGAAAATCAGCATCAAAATGAGATCTAGCCAGAAATCGAGAAATTTAAAAATATTTAAGGTTATGTCATTTGATAAATCATCTAAATTTTCGCATTTGACAGGAAACACAAAAAGTACTCTGCTGATTTTAGTCATACCATTTATGTTCAACAATAACAGTTTCATGAGAACAATGTAGTTAGAGAGATAAATACGGGTACAATGTTCTTTATCTGGCATGTTTATCTCTGGTTACACTCGGTTATTGTTGAAGCTGCAGGAATTAAGCCTGGCGTATCTGGACCCAGCAAACAGTAAAGTATCTAATAGATGAACATATAGGGCATTTGAATATTTAAAATGCTTCCTGTCACATCGGAATAGTTGTTTTAGTGCTATAGTTCTTATTAAATCTGGACTATAGTTAACAGCAATAACTATTTTTTTTACGAGAAAGCAACAGCTTGGTTATTATCAGGTAATTTTTCCAATTACATTTTTACTGCTTTTAAACACGGTAGCCTAAACCAGTACTTATTATATCTCTGACAAAGCCTCCTCTTACAGGTAAAAATGATAAAAACCGGGAAGTAATAAACCAACATTTTAGGCGGTACGAAACGCGAGGGTTTCAGGTAAATTTCAGTC
This sequence comes from Pissodes strobi, assembly GCA_016904865.1. Classification (NCBI taxonomy): domain Eukaryota; kingdom Metazoa; phylum Arthropoda; class Insecta; order Coleoptera; family Curculionidae; genus Pissodes; species Pissodes strobi. The sequence goes on along the minus strand of MU184105.1, from coordinate 50,195 downwards.
GTGGGACGAAACACGCAAAATAATCTTTCCTGCGATATATTCAATGACTGTTGAACAGCTGACATTATTTTCACGGGGATTCCGAAAGCTATTTATAGTTATAGTTATTGAAGAATTTGCATGCAAACCGTACGAAAGCAACTCGGAGAAGATCCGTAATGTGTTGTCCGAAAAATAGCCTATAAATATTCATGAGGCAAGGTCGTTTATAGCACTTTGGATTATAACTAATTCAATTTGAAATGTAAACATTTGCTGCTGGTAGATATAAAAGGATATTTGTAATATTTATTCAGGAAGTAAAATTATTATTAATAATTGTAAACAAGGGACTAATGCGTATTATATAATGCTGAAACTGGATGGATGGATGATCGAGGGAGAAGTTAAAAATGTTCTTGAAAACCGTCCTCGCTTCTACAAAGAAGTAATCGATTTGTTATTTTCCTGACCATAGTTTTTTCATGTCAATACGACACGACTTGTTTGATGTTGGATTCTAAAGCCCCCGTGAAATAATGTAATATTCAATTCAAGTCATTAACAGAATCAAAGTGTGAGCGCCCCCACTATCATGTCATTTTTCAATCTTTCAGCTTCTGATAATAATTGCATTGATATTTTCCCCTCTAACATCTTTACCGATGACTACTGTAAAGTTTTTCACTTAAAATTATCTAGTCGATGAGACAGGAAGTTCAAATCTAGCATAAAAAAAATTGATATTTTATTCAGGTAAGACCGAAGGGTAAATATCTGGTGATATAAGCATACAATCTGAGAGAATTACGATGATTTACTAAGGAGTTATAGGTGTTTTTTTTATGTTCGGCACACACACAAAAGAGAAATCACTCAAGAGCGGTACGTGTGCGGAGAAGACGATGTACGTTGGACTTGAAGTGCTGTAGGTTGTAGTTTTCAGGAAAGACGTTACTCGGAAGTCCGTTCCACAGCGAGGCCGTCCTCCAGACAAAGGAGCCACGCAACAGCGACATCCTAGGTGTATCGTATGTTGATGAGCAGCTTGTGTCTGACGGGTATTTCTGTTTGGCACAACTCTGGAAGGGATCATAAGGGCCAGTTCGTTCGAATACCTTCCGTAGTAGAAGATATAGATCTGCCTCTTTTCCTCGATGTTCAAGGCTATCAAGGTAATTAGTCAACTCTAGGTCATCCACAAGAAGTACTGATCTCCTCTCTAAGGAGTCTAATATCTTGAGCAAGTGTTTGGGTGCCGAGCTCCGTACATGGGAACAGTATTCCCGAGATGGTCTTATCTGGGCCTTATTGAGCAGTAAGAGCTGATGAGGTGTATACAACTTTTTTCTCTATAGATTGCTCCTAGCTTTTGTGCTGCTGTCTTAGCGATTTTGATGACGTGATTACGCCAAGACATGTTGTTTTCTACATTGATGCCCAGCAAGCTTAAGGATGATGCCAGAGTCAGTGCTGGTCCTGCCATTGATAAGTGAGGTCCTACAGTGTTTGCTTTTTTAAAGAAGACAGCTTCTTGAGTCTGTCCTGCGTTAAACTGGACATTGTTTTCTCACCCCATTCCCCGATGGCGTTCATATCCTCATTAATGTCAGTAATCTATTTTTCTCGCTCGCGTTGAGAATGAGCAGCGGTCATTGGAGTCCACGACATGAATGAGGATATAAGAGTGCTGTTGTCTGCATATCTGTAAATGGAACTGTCTAAAAGATAGTTGATATAGAGCACCCTTGAGGAACTCCAGCATTGATTTTAAATTCCTCCTAGATATGCCCATCAATATCAACTCGAATGCTTCGATCCCTTAAGAAATTGGACAGCGATAGAAGCAGTGCTGGTGGTAGTCCGTATGCTGTCAATTTGCTCAATAAACCGTCATGTCATACCCTATCAAATGCTTTGAATATGTCCAGAGCCACTGCACGATGTTCGCCGTAGCTCTCGATGGCTTTGGTCCACAGGTAGATCACGTAATTCAGGATGCCTGCCAATTCGAGATATTTTAAGAGCTGTTCGTTCATCAGTTTCTCCATGACTTTGGACATGATGGGAACTAAGGCAATTGGACGGTAGTTATTTGGAAACGTTTTTTACCTTTCTTCGGCATTGGTGGCAGGATTTATTGATGATTTAACGAAATTTGCGGGGATTTATAAAGATGGATTTATAGCGCGCAACATTTTGGGCAGATATTTACCCCTCCGGATAGACTCAAATTTGATGGTCTATAGTTCAACGTTAACGCACGAATGTGCAGATTAGGATGGTGCTTAGGGGGTGCTTCTACCGTTCTCTCTTAGCATGAGTAAATGAAATTGTCTGCTACAACGTAATTAATTAATTCATTCTTCAATCGTTAATAACATGGAATTAAAAGGCTGTTGCTCCTGTGTTCGATTTGCATTTTTAATTTAGATTTAAAAACTTAGTCTTAAATTATTCCGATTTAATACCGTTTCAAGATAATATACTATGATGTTTTGTTTGCGAAAATAATTTAATGGATGTGCAACATAAATATAGTAGATCATTTAAATTGGAGTTGTAATTCCACATTGCATTGTTCGTTCAAAATATTATCATCTATTTTTCATTTGGCTAAAATCAGTTCCTTCACCAAATATTACAAATTTATTTTCAAGATGTTACACGCAATATTTTTTAGTTCTAACCTTGAGAAGAACTTGACAATGTGCAATAAGTAATGGTATGTCTATAACGAGTTTAAGAACCCAACTTCAGGGATGTTGCAATTATTACTTGGCCTTCATCGACAGGTGCCACAAAACTTGAATAAATTGATGCAACAAAAATTTTGTACCGAGTATTCAGACAGATCTCACCAACCAATTTAATGCAATTGGGAATATTTTAGGGGCTAGTTATACGACTCAGTTTTTGATGGTTGATTGCATTGGTTGAGTCGTCTTTACAAGTTGATAAACTTCTGCTATGCTAGCGCATTGCTAATTATCTGGCAGGCTCTCATATAAATGTGTTTAATTTTAATACGCTATTTCTCTCAATTACTCAAATGTATCTTTGCAGTGAATAATCTAACCAAGAAAGTTAAAGTTTAGACTAATTTGGTTTTCAGTATTACTTCATGCGTATTTTGCCATGCAAAACAGTATTTATTCTGTCTATGCTCGTTTTCACAGACTTTCATTTATGGATGCAATACGTAGGGCTTACTCTAAATTGAGAATCCCTAATCTTTGAAGAATTGTTTCCACGGGCAAGAATTATGAAATTCTTATCTACGTGGCAACGTCGCAGCATCTTAGGGCTTTTTAGTTGTTTGGAGCTTTGACCCTTTGAATAGAAACTTTTATTTTTCTATTGAAAGAGGTAACTTAAACTAACCTTAATTTGTTTATTATTTTACTAAATGTATCATGTCGGGTTTCATAACAAAACTGGAAAGTAGAATTTAAACAAATTTCAGGTTTTAAGCTACAAAGAATATATTTAATTCATTGTGCCGCGATAAAAGTAGTATTGGATAGAGCAAGTGGACGATTCAATACATCCCACCTGGTTATTATCCTTCCAGCAACACTTAACTCCAAATCGTACTGACCCTGAAACAGATCTTCTGTTTAATATCATATAGATCATCATAAACACATAATTGAAAATGAAGACTGATGGTGTTTCAGTTGAAGAAAAAAAGAAATATGGCCCTATATTTTTGTCTAAATATTATATTAATATTTCTTGGTTTCTTCACATTGTTTAGTGAACTGTTATACTGAACAAGTCCACGATGGAACACATCGTTCTGTACGTAAAAGTCCTCTCTGGACCGCGTTTGATAATTATGTACATCTGATGTACATTTTGTGCTTTTTTATTTTATTTCCGTTGAAGTGTTCCCATCTCATTGTTATTTAACAAATATATCAGTATTAGAAGGGAGGCTCCTAGCGGGTCTTGCACTTATTTCATCAGTTGGGTCCGTTGTGCCCCCAGCTCGCATTAGAGAACCTCCAGGATGCCGATCTTCATTAAGAGAGCCGGCATCTCCTTCAGACTAACACGACGCACTGAATCTGGCTCGATCGGTGTCGCGCCAAAGATTCTGAGGTAAGTAGATGGTGTAGGGTCTCATCGTCCTCCATGCACCATCTACACTCCCCCTCATCTACAATTCTCAGCAGTCAGGTGTCGTCTAAGCCTACAGTGATCTGTGTAGAATCCTACCAGGGCCGTGCACTCCTTTCTAGGTATAGGCCCAACACCCCCTGGCGGGACTTCGCGAGCCCATGTATCATGAGCCTCGTCTGTCTCATCCCCGGGGCCGTCCGCTATACCTCTTCGGTCCGACCCTCCGTCCAGGCCTCCAAAATTCTTTCTCGAACAATCTGGGCGATCCCCACGAAGGGATCAGGCCATAAGTATCTACGTGCAGAGCCTTGTCTGGCTAAGGCGTCAGCCGCTACATTTCCCGGTACAACCGAGTGATCCAGTACCCAGGCCAGCTTAACAAATATAATATTGAGCTGCAATAGCTGAGATGTGGTAAAATTATTCCTTTATATATTGTTCGTCTTATCCATTCATTAATATAGAAGATAATTCAGAATAGTATCTCCAAATTTACAGTAGACCGGTAGAATCACCTAAAAAACGAGACCTTACAAAGTAACACTTTAGGTGAAGTATTTTCTACCTCTAAGTTAAGGCAGGTTTAGGTAAATAGGCTTGGTGGAAACGAAAGAGACTCCTTACCTAAACTTATTCTCTACCTAGCGTTGAGAAGACCCTGATACAGCTGGTGGAAATTGGCAAGACTGACAGCTAGAACAAATAGGGGACGCACACAAGGAGGGGTGCTATCGCCCTTACTATGGGCAATCTTAATGAACGAATTGATGGTAAGTCTGAGAACCAAAGGTTCCTATTACCTAGGATTCGCCGACGACCTTGTGATTATTGCAAAAGGCAGAGCCACAGGTCATGGAGCTCACAGAACTAGCTTTAAACATTATCGACAACTGATGTAAGGAGGAGGGACTGACGGTGAACCCCCATAGTATGATAGGCAGAGGGGTCGCTCGGCACGATTTGCCCTTCAACACGTCGACCACAATTGATCTTTTGTCTATACCCTTCTATTTTACACGAAAATTCCTATCTCTTTCGAGACCCTCAAAATATTTCGAGGGTCGAGGTTTTGTAGATCTCCTGATGCCACAAGGGCATTTTCGAGATGCCTCAAATTTTGGCGAATCAGTGCCTGACATTCGCAGAGTAAGTGCTCTGACGTTTCAGCCATAGTTTGGCAGAATCTGCATTGTTCGTCAGTGGTTTTCCCCATTTTCTTGAGGTGGTACCTCCAGGGGCCATGTCCAGTGAGAGTCTACGACCAGCTTTATCTCATTTTTTTTGCAGCTTGTGAAGCTCTTTTGTGTAGTTAGGCGAGTGAGAGATCAGTCTTTTGGCCTGTCTCTGTTCAGGTGCATTGGCCCAATGTGTCTCTTCCCGCCTTTTTTCCCAATTTCTGAGTTCGTGTCCTCTAGTGACGCCACAGAATGGTTCAGGCCCCCAAAGGCAGTCTGTGCACCATTTCGTGCGAGCTGGTCAGCGGCTTCGTTGCCTTCCACACTCTCGTGCCGTGGTACCCACATTAAGGTGAGTCTGTTTCTGTTTAGTTCTGCTTGAAAGATTGTGAGTATTTCCTAAATGTGCAGAGATTCGACACCTAGGTCCGCAAACTCCGGATTCCACTCCTTCTGTGTACCAGACAAGTGATCCCCTCTCTAGTTGCTTTAGTCTTTCCCCTTTAGTATTGCGATCTTCAGTTACCACTTCAAAGGAGCGATCAAATGGAGTTTTGTTTCCATTGTATCGGATGGTTTGGTCATCGCCTCTATCTGGATGTCCTTCAGAATTTTAAGCTGACGAGTAAGGTTTCCTGACTTCAGTTTTTGTGTCTGAGTGACTCTATACGCACTGGTCCAGGCCTCCTTTTCTATGCATATGTACAGCGGAGGGAGGTCAAGTAGAGTTTCCAGAGCTGCTGTGGGGCACGTTTTCATAGCCACTGTTATACCCAGACAGGCGAGCCTTTGTACTCTTGTTAGCTTTCACTGTGTTGTTGTTTCCTTTGTTTTTACCCACCACACTAAGCAGGCGTAGGTATAATAGGCTTTACAACAGTGTTATAGGACCACCAGATGATGAAGGGTTTTTGGCCCCATGTTGTACCAAAGAGTCGTCGACAGGCCCAAAGCGCTGCCGTTGCTTTTTTGACAGTTATTTCCATGTTAGTTTTTGGTCAAGAACGATGCCAAGATACTTAACCTCTTTTGAAAGCTCTACCGTTGCCTCTCCCAAAGTGGGTGCTTTAAGGATTAGATTTCTGCGTTTTGTGAATGGGATCACTACGGTTTTGCTTGGGTTGACATTTAGTCTTTTCTGTGTACACCATGTGCTGACAAAGTTGAGTGCACTTTGCATACGTTCTGAGAGAACGTTGTCATGCTTGCCTCTTATTATTATAACTAGGTAATCTGGGTAACCTTGGACTTCAAAGCCTGCTTCAGTCAGTCTTATCAGTAGATCGTCAACGACCAGAGACCAAAGCATGGGCGATAGGACCCCTACTTGAGGGCAACCCTTTATTACTTTGACTGTGACGGCTGTTTCTCCAATGGTCGCGGTGACTTCACGGCTGGTTAGGATGGATTTAATCCATTTTGTAGTGATTGGCTCCACTCCTCTGCGAGTTGTGGCACGCTGAATGGATTCATGTGAGGCGTTGTCAAATACACCCTTTATGTCTAGAAATGCACACAACGCCACTTCTTTGTTAGCCAGTGCCTTCTCTATATCGCGGACGAGATTTTGAAGAGCATAGGTGGTAGATTTCGATGGTTGGTATGCGAATTGTTTTGCATGCAGTGGAGCATTAGAAAGGAACTTGCTTCTGACGCGCCTATCGATAATCTTTTCCATCCTTTTAAGAAGGAAGGAGGTTAAGCTGGTGAACCCCCATAAAACTACTATAGTAAAATTCAGTGGGGTAGAGATGCCATTTGCATAAGAGGCAAGTATCTAGGAGTCATCTATGACCATAAGCTAACATGAAATCAGTCGAGTCAAAAAGAAGTGCAACTAGAATAATAGTTGGACTTCTAAAAGGCCACCGTACTCCCAACCGAACCGTCGTGCAGGTTCTGTCAGGAAGAGAAGGAAACAGCAGTACACATACTTTGCCACTGCGAGTGCTTGTCAAGACTAGGTTCCTTACGCTAAACGCACGTATACAGGTACGTTTTGTTTGAGTTCAAATTGGTCATGACGATGTGAGTTTGTGTGGCTTTAGATGTATTATTTGATACTCTAGAGATGCTAAGCACTTCGATCTGATGTGGTTTGTTTTTGCTTTAAAATAATACGATATTCGATTTATTTCCTGACAGCTCTTACTATGGAAATTCACGTATATCCATCATCTAAAAGTCATATGGGCTTTATGGTGTTTTAGTGACACTTACATTAACATTAATAATTGTACTGACGTAAAGTATTTGAGAAGATGGTTTGACCTGTCGTCTACGAAAAATTTTCGCGCTGCAGTACTAGAATTGTCATTGGGATCGCCAACCTTCGTAAGGAGAGGGCGTGATAAGAAGAAGAAGAAAATCAATTATAGGAATTCCAGTTGGATAATGTAAATCGGTGTGAAGAACATCAGGTGTTCAATAGATTGTCATCGGTCTTATGCTCTCAGAATAACAGGATTAATTGAGGCTATGGCTGGAAAAGACGATGAAATTAGAACCTTAAAGAATACAAACATGCAGATGGAAATCCTGGATGGATTCAAGCCAGTGCGTTCTAGAACAATCCCGAGTGCGAACTAAAATAGCAACTTTAGCGCCAGAGTCACACGTGTGAATTCGGGTGATGATCCACGTAAACAGCTGTCAAATATAAATATAACTGAATACAAGGCTGTTACAAACAATGATAATATTGATATTATTCACAGTGAAAATCGAAAAAATTAAAAGGAAATTCTCATTTCACCGTTGGGAGAGTTTGAAACCGTTGAAGAAGGGTGGTGAAAAGTAAGAACAAGAGTTGCGAAGAGAGAATACTCTTAAGCAGCCAACACCAGCATCAATAATTGTGCAAAATGAACATGGCAACACACAAATCCTACATGTTCTTATCCTGTCTGGGCGCGAAACTTACCTGACTAGGTTCAATAATATATGAGTAAAAATAGTTATTTGTTTTACTAGGCAGCAAAGTAGTAGATTGACTGCCGCGGCTGATAGTTCATAGCCGAGCGTAGCGAGGCTAGGAATTCAGCTAAGGCAGTCAATCTACTTTGTTGCCGAGTTGAACATATAATTTTTTCTCCGATTGTTTATAATGATATATGTATTTTGTATATTTGCAAATTATTACAATTCCCACAATCTTTTTATTTTTCCTGTACTGATAAATTAAGACAAAATTTGATAGAAATCGCAATTGTTGGAACGGTTGGTTGCTATGGAAATGTATATGTCCATAATAATTATAATTTGACAACTTATGTCATACGTTTTATTTCCATGGAGACTAATCACTTTGCTGCCTAGGCAGCAAAGTACTTACTTTGCTGCCTGGACAGGAAAAGTAATACTTTGCTGATTGATATGTGTCTGCAAAATTGATATTTGCTGTCAATCGGAGAAAAAATACATTCTGTGCTTCGTCGATACAGGATGGAGTGGAAAATTATGAATGATTATTTACATAAATATCATATCTATTATTTAATAAAAATGCAAATTTTCAGGCAAAAAATAAATAGTTTTGTATGATAAACTTAATGAAGGAGCTTCTAATAAAACATAAAACAAAATAACTTCAAGTTTTCTAATATAAAAACATAGCAACTTTGTCCTTATTAAAACATAAAAGTAATATTGATTATAAAAAAAGTAAAATTTATAACATGGTTGATAAAGGTAGATCTTCATCTGAAGCATCATTTATAACATCAGGTGAAACTGATGGTTCCCGAACCCATTCGAAGTTAGTCAATCTGTTGGTTCATGTATTTGGTTCAGAATTTAGTTGTAAGGGTTATAAAATACAAGGGATCTTGTAACCAACAGAGGGTAAACAACATATGGGATAAGGGAATCGTCGGTATGTCCAGCGATATGGGAGCTGCGGGAAAGAACCGTCCCCATCGGCTCTTTCCCAGACAATTTCATAGTAATGCACCAAAATTTATGTTGCTTAAGGAATAAAATTGAACATTTTGAGACTCCCCTGCATGGCAGGGGATGTTTTTCAAAACACTTCATGACAACTTTTTTTCTCCAATTGGTGGCTACGCTGGCATCACATAATTCCCGAATTCACCATCTTGTGGTATTGTCCCGGGGACTGGATAATCTGGAATACTGTAAAACTGGGTTAGATCTCCCTGTTTCATAGATCAGTTTTTTTATGGCAGATTCTGGCTTTGGCCAACTTCATACCAACTTCACCAGCGCCTGTAAGGCCAGATGTATAACTGTGCACTCCTAGAACATGGCTTTTGGAAGATTCTTTTCTCTGGCGCACTAAATCACCGTTGCACTACTTACTCACCAAAGGCGCTGTATCATCCAAATTCCAACTTAAAATAGTTTAAGACCCGCTTCATCCAACATCTTCACACATGCACTGATTTTTTACAATATGAGCCTTGGTCATTTTAAAAAATAGTTCGTGAATTTTTAAAGTTTTGTTATGAAGCTTCTATTATTAAATTTATTTAGGAACAACATACAAATTTTGGAAATTCTGGGCTGTTTAATATTGTGATCGATCTTTAAGAATGTTGGCAATGTTGACATCCGATCCCAATCCTCCTTCTGCCTACAAATCTTAGTTCCTGGGAGTTTAAAATAATTTATTCTTTTATCATAATTCTCATTAAACTATTTATTTACTTTTAAGAGATTCGCGAAGTTGATTAAATTTTTCGTTCTATCCAAATTTGAGTAATACCTTGGTGCATTAACAATTTTCCTATTAGTGTCCCCTTTTTGACATATTGTTTGCCCCTCTCTTGCCCTTTCTGGATTTCTGAAATTTAAAACAGCAATTGTCCAATGTCTTCTAAGATTGCTGGTCTTGAGGAAATAGGTTAATCTTTGACGAAACTAGCTAATCGATTTTCCGTTTATAAGAACCCAGATTGTCAATCATTTAACTATAATAAATTTAAACAATATCCTATACATGATTAGCCATGGGAGTGGTAAGACAAAAAAACCGAAGCTTTCAATTTCATATATATAATAGCCAAAATGCTTACGTAGGTAGCTGCCTCGTTACAAAAGAATTAATTAAAAGAAAAAATCTGTTACGCCGCCGGACAGGTTGGGCTGCACTTATATCAGGAAGAAATCTGATAATTTTTTTTCTATCGTTCACTTTAGCCAATGAGGTGTGTATAGTAGCAAAGAACTTGAACTCTTACGTAAGTTACCATAATAACAAAAAGTGACCTACTGATTGCGAGAATGAATATTGGCCAAGTTTGTTTGGAAGGCGTCTAAATCTGTTGAAAGCAGTTTATATTGTTTGTATCTGCTTTCATCCTTGAGAGGCAGAATATGAATAGAAAACATGTGTTTAATCGCTCGGTGTCTTTTTTTTAACATCATCAAAATATTTACATCTTAAGTTTGAAATATATACAGGATTGTTAAGTAATGTACAAATGATGATATCCAAATATTTTAAACTCAAATTATGATAATTCTGAGGCTCGTTTCAACCCCGTTTCCAGCTTGTACGTGATGTATAAAACTGGAGGTGATAAATTTATATATTTTTTAATAGGACAGCTAATGCGTTTTCGAATTTTTACCTGGTACGAAGAAGTTTTATGTACCATGACTTCCATATCCTATATGTTTCTTCTTTCTCAATCGATTGAAATTAGAACCATCAATATCGATTGATCTACCTACTTTCCTATCTTTTAGAGAAGTAGTGTAATTAATTTTTTAGAAACCTAGTGTCAGCTAGCCTTAGTTTAGATTAGATTGCAGAGAGTGTGCCAGGAGTAGCTTATTTACCACTGCGACCTGTAAGATCTATTGTGACTCTCCCTATCTTTAGGGCATGATGACCATGACCTTGACAACGGTTCTTTAGTGCAGCTTGATGCTTCTGGATTGGTTACACCCATGGGTTTAAACTGCAACCGCCTCTTCCTGGCAGAACCTGCGTAAGGTCGCATCTGCCAGCCCTGTCAGACTCACGTGTGTATTAAGTCGACAGTGATCGGCTAGCTGATATACCATCATCCATGGTCATGGTCTGCTACAAGTTTTGCTGAAAGTTTCCTAATAAATTTTTTAGGCGGTATCGGACCTGGTAGTTCCCACCATTCTTGACACTCTTGCCTTTTAATGGTGGGTAACACAAATTCTAGGTCTAGCCACCCTACAGAAGGGTTCTGGTCCTATTATAGCTTTAAATGGGTCTTATCGAGCTATTTCATTGACTGTTTCGTTTTCTATGTGGCCTCCATGCCCTGGAAGTCAAGCCAGGGCCACTTCATTTTGACTGACTAGCTTTATACCCACTTAGATGCTATGTTAGTGGTTTTTAGTGCCTGTAATGGTTGTCTGACGGTCAGTGTCAGTGAATTACAACTGTCTTATTGGTATTTTTTTTTATTTCTTCAGCGTGTTGTTCTATGGCTGTCACTTGCAATTGAAATACTGTGGCTAAGTTTCCCATGGAAATTCAGATTCTTAGTTCGTACATTCTGCCTTCTGCTTATTTGTGCCTGACCTAACGTCAGGCGATGGGCCACCAACCTGGCTTCTCTTTCTATTTAAATGTGCCTTGGTGGTAAGTCTAATTAATATGGCCTCTAGGATCTCTATAGGACTTGTCCTAATTGTTCTAGTGCGATAAAAATATGCCGCTTAATAGGAGCCTCGCTCTTACTTGCCTGGTCTTTGTTCGCCAAGTCACTACCCCATATGTTATCATGTATCGCGACCCATGGATCTCACTGCCAGTAGGTTTTGAATGGACCGGGGGGGGGGGGAGGGGGGTGGCAATCCTGGGAAAAGACGCGAATCTGATATAGACGAAAAGGAAAAGGGGAATTCGACGGGAATATCAAGTTTAAACCAGGAATTGCATGAGGGAGCAGACAATGCTCAAAACTTTCGACTGCGCTCTCTGCATCACCCAATTGAAATTGGCCTCTAGTTCCATTTATGTATGAAGATCTATTATCTATTGTAAATAACTTAATGAGGTGTTTTGTTACAAAAGAAGTTCTCCAAAGCACTGCTGTTTTGAAAATAGATGGGTTTATTCTGTAATTTTAAAAGAGTCCAAGATATTGACCTAGGATATGCGACTAGAGCAGCTATCAAAAAATGCGCTGGAGTGAAGGATAAGGAAATATTAATCTTTCACCAGGATTGTCGAAACTGTTTGATGTATACTGTTTCCAAACTTTTGGAAAAATATCCATTAACATACAAGTTAACTGTGGCAATGAGTTTCCTTAACCCCAGTAATACTGGCAGCGATCCAAAGAAATCTGTGCACTCATGTCTAAATCATTTGAAATTCTGCTAAATGCAAACAAATGCAATGCCACCCCATTGCAAGAAGCAGATAGAGCATTTAGAGACATTCCTGCTGATCAGCGCATTTTAAATAAAATGAAAAATTACTCCAGATGTGAAGTAGTAGACGATTTTTGGATGGCAGTCATCCACAATGGTAGTTTAGAAAAGGTGGTCCAACTTCTAACAATTTCTCACGGAAACGCAACTGTGTATTAATACCAAAAGTGTAGTAAATTCACAGAAACCCAACCGAATATAAAAACCGACGGGGAATTAGGCGAAAATTTGGTTTTAGATTTTAGCTAGACACCATGTTTTGTGTTTAATCCGAATCTGTCTACACATCCTACACCTTCCTAGTGTGTCTTTTTCTGTATGATCTGAATATGTGAGTTCTATATCATCCTTTAGTCAAATATGTTACCCAGATTTTTACTTCTATTGAGAAAGGGATCGCTTCTCCAATGGTTTGAGCCTTCGGATGAATAATATACCTTACTTTTCGTTATTAGCTGCGATCGATTAATCTAGTTTAAGTGCTTTATGCTTTAATGCATATATGAATGTCCTTAGTTATTTGTAAATACCTAAACCCGAGTCTTGCAGTTTCACGTTAGATGGTACCAAATGCCTTTTGGAAATAGAATTGTGTTTTTATTTAGTAATCAATGCCTTTATCTATAGGTGTTGCAGTGTTGCAATTTTGGAATAATTGTAGGTTCTCCACCATGTTAAATTCTTTTCTGAATCCAGCTTGTTTCACTTGTTGATAAGAATCCAGGCTTGTGGTGAGGTGAGGTGATTCGCCATTATTTTGATTAAGAAGAAGTTGCTTTAATGATGTATTTTTACTTTTAGGTCAGTTTGGGTTTTGATCACTTTTTGAAGTGGAGTATAACCTCAGGATTACTCGTTTGGCCGGACTTTTATTGTTTCGTCTACGGGTTTCCCTTAGTTTTGACATTTATCTCATTATTCGGGACACTTGTCAATTTTTAATTATTTCATTGCTGGTTTTATTTCATAATCATGTAATGGGGTTTATGAGTAGGCTCTATATCATATTTTATGCTTAATTGGGGGTGAAAATTGGCATTTGTGGTAGTTTAAACGATTACAAAAGTTAAACTATATGAAGACATTACTACTACTTTAAAATATTATATCAATATGTGTCAAATTTCTGAAAATTAATTGAGCAGCAGGAAATGTATTTCCCCCCCTCTGCACATAAAACTAGGCCTTATAAAAAATAAGTTCTTTGATTATATCATCTTTTTTAAGTCCTAAATAAAGTATATTTTGTAAAAAAGGTGACTTAGTAAAATTCACTATATTTTTTGTGTTTTAGTTTTCGCGTATTTTATATTCTTCTTCTCTTCTCTACAAACTTATGGGTGACATGTTAAAACCGAAGTCACCACAATCAGCAGATTAAATTAGACACAAATGAGCCAAAAAATATTCAAAATTTAGAGCAGTGAATTGTAATAAACAATACTTTTCATGACCAATTAAAAAACTAATTGTAATTTTTCGATGAAATTAATTGCTGATTTTGCTAGCATATATGAAGGAAGGAGTTAGTTCTTAAACACATGGTATGTATATAGTTAAGAACCTTATGTCATACTGGTATGATCATTTATGTAATATTTACGATTTATTCGCTATAAACTTTTCAGAGAAGCTTTGCCATTAAAGAAGAAAGTAAGAATATAGTATTATTATTATTATAACGTGCAGATTTGCACACGTTCTTGCAGACTTCTTCACATGTGAAAGTGCTCTTGAAATCTCTGCTTTGGGGTATATTGCGCCAACGCGCATTATTAGATCATTTATAATACGAGAAAGTTTAAGGGCGTTGTGATGTTTCGCCATGGTTTTCCAATATTGATATTATAAAGTATTTTTAAATGGAACAACCTGTACCATTATTTTCTCGGAAACGGTTTCTGTTACGTCATAGATTTGATTAATTGCCTTTACACAAATATAAGAATCAGTGCGACAGGGACGGACCTTCGGTCTCTTCATATGGTGGCTTTAAACCGTACAGTATTGAGTCCTCACATAATACTATATTCGATAACATATTATGCCAGTTCGTATAAACTCCGCAATTTTTGCATATAAGATGTTTTTCTACATTCAAAGGGAAGGTAACTTGTGTACGAGCTTCAAAATATAAATGATGAAAATCATGTACTTTGAATAAACCCCATATATTATTGGATATAATTTATAAATGTTATTAAGGTAGCTCTCTCTCTCATTGGGCAGAAATATGCAACTTATAGTATACTTAATTACTTATTTTAATTTAGTGTATGTACTATATTGATTTTTTTTTACATCCAGTATAATGGCTAATATATCAGTGCATGGTAATACAAAAATTATCATATTGAAAAACCATCGATGGACCTTGATATTAATTTTTACTTTTTATAGCGACCAAACTAGAACACGATATTATAATGTGTCGATAGTTCGTCACGTAACCACTTTTTCTCTGACTCGATTGTTCTATTTTTTTTATCCGGAAAAAGTCGCTCAGTATAATAAACGTGATTGGTTATGCGGTATCACTTTAAGAATTTTTTTTTTATAGAAAATCCTTTATAGGCCTAGACACTGTTTTTTTGGTCCCATTAAAGAATCAGCCTGTATGGAAAGTATAAGCAGTATTAGGATGTATTAATAAATACTTCAAATCTACGATCGCGCAGAAGCATCAATACCTCTACACAAGGACCAAAGTGCTCAACAAATTTTAGCTCGTGACGTCATGCTTGTGGGCCTTTGCGATTTGGAGGGAATATGTAGGAGGGGTGCTTGCGGGTGGAAGGGTAATCGCGATCGAGGCGCAATTGGTTGCAACGTTGCCAGACTACTACGATAGTAGCGAATATTAGGATGCCCGTATATAAAGAATGTATCTCTTACATTACAATTTCTTCAATATTGTAAAAAATATATAAGATGTTATTTCCTCTTTTTGTACTGTGGTATTTCGTAAACTATTTATTTAATTATCTACTACTACTACCTTGTTCGTGCACTTTCTGAGACGCCAGACCGTTTAACAGAACGAAGAGACGAAACAAACGATTAGTTTGGGAATGTGTCGATAATGGCTGCTTTCATTAGTGTTATTTTCTTGCATTTTTCTGAAATCGGAACTTTATGTGCTTTTAATTGCGTGAAAGTTGTACCTAATATTTCGTTGTATATTTAGGTATACAATTTATATTGCTAGGCGCATTTTTTAATACGTAAACCATATATTTCGGACTTAAAGACCGGTTGCTTTTGTGCTGGTCGACCGATTTGATTGTAGCACAGTTTATAAGTTTTTATTCGTGGTTTTGCATGTTTCTCTCTCGGTTTCGGCTAGTTTTGTGGTAACTGATACTTAGTGTAATTATGCCTCAAAGTGTTGTATTCCTGGCTGGAAGGGAAACTATAAAAATGGCCCAAAGGACGTAAGTTTACGACAAAAATGGCTAATAGCTTTGAGCCCACAAACAACACGAAAGTATGTGAATACCATCTATTTTTTTTTTTAAACTGCCATAGTTATTTATCAAAAAATGTCCAAATACGGCCAAGTAAAAATGAAAAGTTCTAAAATATTGATGAGTTATATTTGTTAAAAGCCCTTGAAATAAGCAAAGTTGAGTTTGAGGAGCACGAAAAAACATGCGTTTTGATCATTTTGGGGAGTATATTGTCAAATTTACTACATTTAAACTAACACAAGATTTTTCTTTCTGTTCAAGGTGAAAGATTAACTATTTTTGAAAATCGACTATACACCTGGCCCATGCATTAATTGGGCGATTGTTATAATTATATTATGGACCATACACCTAGCCCATGCGTTAATCAGGGGGTTTGTAATGCCCGCTTAGACATTTATTGTTTAAAGTCGCTGGGTATCTATTCTCATGCTATTCAAATTTTACCACTCTATTTATCAATAAATGTGCTAAGCGTTAAGATAGAAAGATACTACTACTGATACAATTTGGGTCAGCATTTTAATCTATTCATATTGTTTTTCGCAAAACTGATCTGTCAAAATCGTCTTAAATGTTTTGCTTGAAATAATTTTCCTATAACTAATATGATGGGTTGTCTGATGGGCTTGCGGCCTGCAGTTTCTTCAGACTTTTCTCCTAGTTTGTTCACACGCGGCTGATGGCTTCCCATTTCGTATTTAACCCATTAGTGCATATGGTCCTTACAGGAGACGCCTGTGAAACGTGGCAACAGTGCGTGCCTTGCTCAATCACAAGTTGTTTATACCTTTCCGACAATCTGCTTGTATGGTGCAAACGATGCGCGGATAGTATTGAAACTTTTTTGTGTTCAATTTGTGTCGTAGAAAATACCCAGGTGCGGCAAGTAAGTATTTATTATATCCCATGAGTATTATAATGTTCATTTCAATGATACGTATATGGTTCTGTGAGAGAATAGTGTGAAAGTCGAGTCAGTGATAGATCACAGTCAGTGTTAATTTTCGCTGTTTGTTATCAGTTATCATATCGGTGCAGGTGGTTGCTTCATTTCTGATTATTTTTGTAGACTGACTGTTCATGAGTTATTAGCAGAACTTGAAGAAGATGAGCCTGAGGGCGCAGAGGTCGACATAATTCCTCCAGACGATGCTACTGCTAACTGACCAGGATAGTAATAACTCAGATGAAGGGCATTAGGCTGATCCTAACCATTTTGGACCGTAAATGTTACGTACAGAATGTGAAACAGTTTTGCTTGTGAGAAATCCACCTGAATATTATTCAGAAGATGAACTTCCACTGTCCATTTTGTAATAAGTACAAACGTCCAGTCGGTGTCTACAAGTTAGAAAATAGGAAAGGTACGAAATTTGGGGAAATCACGATCCCAAAGAGAATGGAACTTTGCTGAGCCATTGTTTTCCATGAATACTCAATGGCATTCGGAACAGCCACCTGCTGATTTGGTAAACGTCATGTCTCCTCTAGAATTATTTCAAGTGTTTTTTTATGAGCCTGGGGATGCAGAGGTTTATATAATGCCTCCAGATGATGCTGCTGCTTCAACTGACCAGGGTAGTAATAACTCAGATGAAGAGCATTAGGCTGATCCAAATAATTTTGGACCGTCAATTTTATGTACAGAATGTGAAACAGTTTTGCTGTCTTCATGAGAACTTATTGTGAGACAGTCCAATCTGTATGCAGCTCAAAAAAATTACAGCTGAATCTGGGACCTCAAGAGTTATATGTGGTCTTTGTTCACTACTTATTTCTGAATACGTCAAACAAACGGATGTATGCCGTGCCAAAACTGCTTTCTGATACTATACTTCTCAATAGGTTGGAGCAAATAATATCTGTTCAACATCTGAAACCGTCAGAAGGTATGAAGGGCTTGATGAATAAGGTCTTTAGCTCACTACTTCTTTCTGAATATGTCAAATAAACGGATGCGTTGGTGACGTTCCAAAACTGCTTTCTCATAGTATGCGTCTCAATAGATTAGAGCAAATAATAATTAACTCTATCTGAATGACATTTCCAAAATTAATAAAGAAGGTCGACTCTACAAGCTTTGACCAAATATTGACCCATTGAACAATAACTTCAGATGGTATGAAGGGCTAAATGAATGAGGTATTTGGATCACTACTTCTTTCTGAATATGTCAAATAAACTGATGAATTGGTGAAGTGCCGAAACTGCTTTCTGACAGTGTGCGTCTCAATAGATTGGAGCAACTAATAATCAACTATATCTGAGTGACATTTCCAAAATTGATAAGGAAGATCAGCTCTACAAGCTTCGGTCAAATTATTCCCCCATTCAACAATAACTTCAGAAGGTATGAAGGGCTTGATGAATGAGGTCTTTGGTGCACTACTCCTTTCTGAATATGTCAAATAAACGGATGCATTGATGACGTGCCGAAACTGCTTTCTAATAGTATGCGTCTCAATAGATTGGGTTAGTTTTGGGTGATAAGGAAGATCCACTCTACAAGCTTCAGTCAATTAATGACTCATTGAACAATAACTTCCGAAGATATGAAAGACTTGATGAAGTCTTTGCCTCACTACTTCTTTCTGAATAGGTCAAATAAACGGATGCATTGGTGACGTGCCGAAACTGCTTTCTAATAGTATATGTCTCAATAGATTGGAGCAAATAATAATCAATTCTATCTCGATGACATTTCAAAGAATTGATAAGGAAGATCGACTCTACAAGCTTCGGTCAATTATTTTCTCATTGACCAATAACTTCAGAAGTTACTAAGGTCTTGATGAATGAAGTCTTTGGCTCACCACCTCTTTCTGAATATGTCAAATAAACGGATGTATCGGTGACGTGCACTGATAGTATGCGTCTCAATAGGTTGGAGCAAATAATAACCAACTCTATCTGAACGACATTTCCAAAATTGATAAGGAAGACCCACTCTACAAGCTTCGGCCATTTATTGACTCCTTGAACAATAACTTCAGGTATGAAGGGCTTGATGAAAAACTTACTATTGATTGGAGTATGATACCATAATATGCTAAGTTTCACATCCTTCATCTAATAAAAGTATTAAATTAGCCTCACTGACATAGCAATAAACCTTAGTGACCATCCATACATGGAGAAAGCAATAAAAAGGCTAAATGCGTATTAAAAAACGAAACAGTTATCCTGAGAAACTAATAAATAGTATTTTCAATTCAAGAAAAAAGAAAAACATCACAAAACAACCAACAAAAAAAACAATAACAATTCATATTTATTATTACCATAAACTTTGGGTTCGTGTATGTTGTTACCATATATACAAGGTTTACTCGAAGGATTCCAATACAGTTTTAAGAAAACATGAAATTACAATGTGCCACAAAGGATATAATTTAATTAAAAAATACTCCAAATTAAAAGCAGAAACTCCCAAAAACCGAAAAATCCACGTAATTTATGAAATATCATGTGATAGATGTCAAAACGTATACATTGGACAGACTGTCCAATATTTACAAAATAAACTAAACGGACATAAATATGAAAAAATAAACACTAACGACACATAGAAACGAGACTAAACACAATTTTACCTTTTAAAACACCAAAATCGTAGCTTCCGAAAATCACCAAGAAAAACGTGAATTTTTAGAAATGATATATATTAAGAAAAATACTCAATCGATCAACGACAAAACTGACACAAAAACTTAAGTAAAATATATCGCAATCTATTAATTACTAATATACTCAAAAAAGTGAAAAAGAAAAAAACAATTACAATGTTTCGTTTACATTTCACAGATACCACCGATATTTGGTTTTAAAAATGATACGACAACTTTCAGTGATCGATTGACTGAACATTTGCGGTGCATGTCCTCTTTTACACGTGTGTTTGTCGATTTTATGTGGTTTGATCTCTACTCGAAATGGGCTCCATCACATCAGTCATCATCAAAGGATGTGGTGGTTCAAAATGGTAGCAGCAGCGTCCAATTTTGATGTATCTACGAATAAATGGGAGCCACGTTACTATAGAGAGACCAGATCCAAAATAAATGTTCCGCAACCTACATGGAATGGGTGGCGTAGATAAACTAAATAACATGGTAGCAAATTTTAAAACGAGAATCCAACAAAGGAAATGGTGGTGGCCAATTTTCTCTATTTATTTGATGTTTCTATGGTGAATGAGGATAATTAATCCTGTACATCCAGTTTGTCCCTCACTCCTCTTATTTAGAAGAAACTTAGCACCATCCTTACTGCATTCATGTGGAATAAAATCTAGTAGTTGACAAACTGAATCACTTAGTTAATTATTCAGAGACTGATAGAAGATGTATGTGCTTTTTGTAAAAGAAAATGCCAATTTTATCTCTAATAAGTGTGACTTGGGCTTACACCTAAAACATTGTTTCATAGCGTATAACACTAAAAAATGTATGTGCCTCAATTACCCTACGGATGTAAGTTTTATTTTTTTTGCATAGCATCCCCTAAAAGAGACTCATCATTTTTTCAAAATCATGCTTACACTTCCTACAATAAATATTTCCTAAAAAATCAGTGCAGTTTTTTTGTAACCTCATGGGACTTCCGAGTAAAATAAAAATGATGCAGGTCATCTTCAAAAATTGTTATATTGGTAACTGGTAGTATTCGAAACACTTAACACTCATTATAGTAGGAAAGTATATAAAGCATTTTTCTTTAAAAATGGACTAGTTAATTTAAATTATGCTTAGGAAATGATCATAAAACCATTTTTTTCTCCAAATAAAGATAATACGATTTCTCGATCGAATCTATTATCATCAATGGAATTAGTATTTCTAAATCACACCAGATGAATTAATTTCTCACCTTCCCCAAAATGCTGAAATACATCACCAAAGAAATTATATTAAACGTTCTATCACGTCTCCCTCAACATCAGTTTTTATAACAAGTTAAGTTGAAGATGGAAAATTTACGAAAATTTATGATTTTATTCTTCACTTTTTGGCTCCTTAGTACTCTGCTACTTTGTAGTACTAATCCAAACGTTCTAAATCCTCATGTGTGCCAGTTTTCTGTAAATTATCTAATAGCATCCTGTGCACGACACAGAATCCTTCCACTCTTCTGCTGATTTTGGTATCTTGGCTAGCCTGCTACACGCCTTATTTCCATTATGCAATATAACAAAATGTTGCTCAGCTTTAATTAAAACAAATCTCTGTAAATACCTGAATAATTAAGTAAAATTTGATTTTATGTAAATTCAACAAAGCTAATATGTGTTCTTGTGGGTCAAATTACCACATTCCTTGTTCGAATACTCATTATTGTTTGCAACTACAAGCTTGCTTTGCATAACATCTATTATACAGGATTATTGTATAGAACCTGTCGCTCGTCACGTCATTCCTCATGATCTTTACCCAATTTGCTGTTCAAAGTACATATATTTACGCTAAAGTTGTCACACAATTTCTCCGGTTCAACAGAAAAAAAAATCCGGAGTAGGACAAGATCTGTCCGTTTGGAAATTCTGATTATGCCTATACCGGATTTCATCAGAGATAATTAATTGTTATTTAACCAGGCATTTGCCATGAATGAATCAGGCTTTACGATATGTATACCCTATTTCATTGTGTTGATTTCTGAACACAAAAAATTCATTTCGAATTCATTGTTGTCAATACCCGGAGTAACACGAGACCTTATTGTGGTAATATAATTATTATTATTGCCAGTCCATTCAATGGTTAATTGTTTATTAAATAGTTATATGAGTTACACCCACAATATTTATAAAATTAGAACGCCGGGTTATATTGACTTGTTTTTTTTGTCTGCTTACGTCCGACCTCTACGTTATAACTTTATTGTATTAGTAAAAACTAGTAAAATGTATTTACATGTGATTTGCTGAAATTGATGATTGATGGCACGGTCCTATAAACACAGTATCGTGTGTAAATAAAGAAACCTA
The DNA here is from genome assembly GCA_016904865.1 of Pissodes strobi. Lineage (NCBI taxonomy): Eukaryota > Metazoa > Arthropoda > Insecta > Coleoptera > Curculionidae > Pissodes > Pissodes strobi. The sequence goes on along the minus strand of MU184105.1, from coordinate 28,068 downwards.
GTTTTATGCAAATCAAAACTAGCAATCATACCCGGATGTCTCGATAGCGAGTTTCTAATGAGAGTAATAATTACACGTCTTGGAAATCAGAGAGTGAGAAGTGAGGAAGATTGAGCAGTGGATTGAGTTAAATAATATAACTGCCAGCAAGACAAAAAAAAAGATATGAACAGTTATATAGAAGGAAGCATTAAAATATCACGTGGGTGCTAGTACCCATAAAAATAATTTGTAAGAGTTATTGAAGACTATGAAGACATGTTGTAAGAATATGGGTTATGAATCGGTAAATATGAGAGAACTGAAGTCAAAGTTTTCCCATCATTACCTCACGTTGGAAGAAATAGTTCATGCACAACCTTACCAAGTACTCATATTTTTTTGTATATTTGGGAGGGTAATACAACTCTTATTAAGAAACTAGTGTGAATTCCTTACACTACAACTTACAGACGCTAGTTTATAGATTTTTTTACTTTAATCAGTTTATCTTAGTTTTTTTCTCGTTGTCATGGTAGCTCGTTTCTTGTTAGTATTTATCACAGTTGTCGCTCTGACAAAACTAGCAAAAGGGATATCACACAAACTCGGGCTATGGGACGCATGGTCACCTGCAAACCATAAACATTTTAATAGAAAAGCACGTGGAACAGTTACTTGCATTTGTCTTTGCAGAAAGGTTATAAAATTTTGAAAAATCTAGTGTCAAATAAAAGGTTATAAAATTTTGAAAGTTCACTTCTTCGAAACGCTTTGCTGCAACCTGCAACCCAGACGGTGATAGAAATGCCGAATTTATCACATAGACTATACTAAGTTAATTTAACTCGGTTAGTATAGCCTTTCCAAAACCCAAGTTGCAAGTTTCAACAAGAGAACGTATTCCTCAAAAAGGAAACAATGTTATGTTCGATTGTCAAAGCCAAAATTAAAGAAAAGATAATAAAATTTATTACCTTTCTCGGATATAAAATGTACTAGAGATAGTCCATAAATCTAGCACCCGTAAGAAGTAAGTAATGTTTCTAAGCTAGCGTAGCAACACTTCACAAAAGGGTATTTAAATATGTATACTTCAGTAGATTATGCTGTATGTTATTACTCACTAAAGAAATTAATCAACCGTTTTCGAAAAATGATCGAGTACTAGATTCTGTGTAAAATTTAAAAGTCTATGCAAAGTATTAAATATTCCTGACACAATAGTACTGTCCAAGTGTAGCAATATAAATATAAAATTAGACTTATCTCGAGTAACAGCGTCAGACTCCCAAGGTTATATCCGAGAATTAGCCATCATTCTTCTCTGTATTTCAAAACAGTGCTGATTAACCAGATTCCGGGTAAAATTGGCTCTTCCAGATCTACAGGGAAACAGTCATAGAACCCCGCAACAAAGCGCTACCAGAACTCCACCGTAGAATACAGCTACTAAAACCATTTCCAAAAACTAGCTCCAAAAACCAGCTTCAAAAAAACCAGCTCCAAAAAACCCTAAAAACGTAAATTAAACCATAACAACAACATAACACGAAATTTACAAAAATGCCAAACTCGGCCCCAAATATCTACTTGAAATTCTACATTCGAACAACTTGAAATCACTTACCGAGGGGTTTACCAAAACTTCCTGGGTATCTTGAGAAGGACAACGGTCTATATTGCCATTACGGCAGTTGTTAAGACTTAATTCCCACGCAACTGACCTTTCCTCCGGAACCCTAATCGACTTCCAGTCTACTTCATGTACAAAATACGGATACTCCTCGAGGACTACCTCTCTACCCAAGGAAACCTCTTTGGCTGATGATTAAACAAAAGCCTTCCAAAATCAATAACAACAGTTTTTCTTCTGTTTCCTCTCCTCCTACTGGATCAAAACATCGGAAACAAATCTGTAAACACGTCAATCACTATCAGCTGACATTCAACTAAAAATCCTCATATGTCAATCAAAATGCTACCTGTCAGAAACCCTAGACAGGTACGAACTTATCGAGAAAAGACAATAAGATGGTCGACCAAGTCGATATTCCTCCCCAAATAAGAGAATTTTCATCCGTAACACATTCCAGGAAACTGGATATAAAATGCACAGAACAGAGCAGAGTGACAAAACTTACGGGAGGCCTATGTCCAGCAGTGGACGCAAATGGGCTGATTGATGATGGTGATAACTCAGTTATTATTTCTATTGAAATAAAAGATATACTTAAACCAAACAATTTATCTACAAAATTATGAAAGTATTTGTTAACATTCTCTGAATAACAACACGGAAACTTCCATCCATCTTCATTTCGTTACGCTTCATCACCAGCGCAATTGTACACTCCACTCAAATGTTCACCTTTTTTTCCTAGTTCGTTACTATCGTTGATATCTCTGTGAAGGTGGCCATTATTTTTCAGTATCAACATAATCAACATTCCATTCTCGAAGGGATAAAATTCTTCGCCTGATGACCTATTAACCAATTCTTGTCTATCATCATGATAATGTCTTTCAATATCCATTCTTTATTGAGCGCAATCATTGCGAATGAAATCATATATCATTTTCTGGGATATTTAAAGCAGCTGGAAATTATCTTACCTCCTTTAAGCGGGCAAGGTCAAGGTCCTGTTTGATTGTATGTACAGTTGTCTGCAAAATCCTGTATAAGTTGCATCACCTATTCGTAAGTTGTGTAAATTAGGTTCAAATGAAATATCCTTAAAATTATCACTTACAGTAGCTATCCATCAAAAGCAAAATACCTTAGATGAATTATGTTTAAAGTGCTCAAGTAATTAGATAATTATTTCCAAGGTGAGTACTTGCATGATATAAAGTATTTAAAATAATTTTTATTTGATTTCTATCAGCTTTGTAAACCCCTTTTTTGAATTCGAAAAATATCAGGTGCATGTTACAAAATCTTAATGATTTAAACCAATTTATTGAACCCTGCTGTACACCCTGCAAGTTCAGGGAGTAATTTACAAATACTATTGTGCCAGGTTATTGATATTCATGCTTTGATGAACACCACTTCTGATTCCAGCCGTTACCTCGGTGCTGCGATCGGCAATCTTGTAGCTCTCTTTTAACTTTCCATAGTTGATTTAAAACGTCTTGGACTAAGCTACCTATCATCTATCTGGCTTATTCAGAGGCAACAGAGAAAATATTCTTAGACGGCGTTTTTTCTTGTCAGATAAAACTCCCACCACCGGTACCGCCGCGGTTGTTATGGCATAGAGGTGAACGAAAGTACAGGTGTTGTAACGTTGTAAAAATACAGTAGTGCGATTTGCTCCTTTCACTGGTCGATTTGTGATCGATACTCTCGCTACTTTACTTGTCGCGACCTTACACTTCCGATGTTCCGAGCATCTCAAAGAATGAATCCGTTTGCAGGGCAACTAGACAGCTATGGTATTATATATTCTTTTGTGAGTGGATTGATAGCCCTTCTCGCCGGGACACTCAAGGCGAGCAGGCAGTTTGCCTTGTCGGAATTTATAATTGCTATTTTTGACCTTCGCATATATCTTATCGTTCTAGATCATTTTATTTAATGAATTTATAGTTAAGCGACTGTAGGTCGTTTGATGCCTATCGTTTATATTCTCGTTTTTTCTCGTTTCATTTATTGATCTGGTTATTTTGCCTATCGGACTTACCTTTAAAAAGGCTGTAAGTGTCTAATTTTGTGCATTTTATTTATTTCTGATTCTTTTCATAGTTGCTATGGAGATATTTAATTTTATCTTTATTATATCTGATATTATCTCAGTTAGATAATTCATTTGACTAGTGTCGGGATAGCTGATTGATTTATTTTTACTGTACTTGGCGTTAAAGCTTATCGCAGTCATTTGGTTCACATAACTGGAAGTTTGCAAATTTAATTTGTCGCCTTGATATCGGAATCGACTTGAGCTCAATTCGTTTACCTATAGATATTTAACGGTTATATATGTATATATTTATCTCACAGGTTATCTTATTGATTTAGTATAATTGAGTGACTGTTTATTGATCTACTGATATTGTCGTTGCCACGGGATTTGTGGTGTTTCATCATTGACTGTGTGTAGTTAGATCTTTAAAAAGTCAACGTTTTCATTTTTCATTTTCGGTGATCCACATACTCTGGGGGAAAGGCAAAAAACTATTATCTAAATTGTTAAAGGACATTGAGTCGTAAGTTGCTCCTTTTCAATGGTGCAGTATTTGTAAATTGCTCCTTTTCAAATGCCACACTTCAGATATGTATCGGCTCGCAAGTTTAGTGCGCCCATCTATTTTTACATAATTTTCTTTCATAAATAAAAATAAAACTTTGATTAATGTAAACTAGGTACACATCACAATTATTATTTTTTCTGGATCTTATTTATTTATTTTCTTGTTTAGACGTTTGCTTATAGCGTCATCTCAACATAAAAGACGCATAATTAAGAAAGAATATTTACCATCTGCGTGTTCTAAAATATGCCTAAAAAGTATTGAATTGTGCTATGTGTCTGGTGAATTAACTCGATGGTTGAAACAAAATTACAGTGATTTCTTTTAAATAATTTAAATTCCAACCTAACCATATATAATTGATTAATGCCATTTACATACCAACATTGTTTTACGCATTATACAGCAATTCATAAAACAATGTCCGATAATAAATTGCTGTTTATTTTTACCGTGTGTTACACAATTTTTATTTAATTTAAAAAATTAGATAAGGTACATAATTCCCAAGGTAACGTTTTATTGTAATTGTAATAATTGTAAATCGTTTGTTGTGACCTATTTTCGACTAAAAAAAGCTGAACAAAATTTATGTTGTTTAAATGCTATAATTTGAACAATGCATGTTTCTTGTGGTTCACATGCGATACACACAAGGTAAGGTACACAAGTTATTTACGATATGGAAAGCAGCATTTGTTCGGTTTTACTTGAAACCTTGCCATGAGAAGTATGTTTTTTTTTTATTTGAATTGCAAGAAGTGTCCCATATTTTGAGCTCTAATTTGAATGTGTGTTGATTTTAATCTTTTATTTAGGTCAATGGTCAGAGTCCGTGTTATAATTTTAGTACAAACATCGTATACGTATTGCTCAAAACTGACGGAACAACCAAACTAGTTGACTTTTGATGAACAGTTTTACCACGCCAACAAAATAATATAACAAGGATTTAAAGATTAGTGCACAGAAAAAACATGCTTTTACGCACTAGAATAGTTGTTTATACAACAAGAATATAAAGCGAGTTATTAAGGTAAATGTATCAAATACTGACACTTTAAGCCATAATATTGTCGAATATGAAAATTATTGTTTTCAACTGTAAGCAGTGTGGGGTTTTCATGCGATGCTTCCAAAACTGCCTTGGTGAAAGGATACACATGAAGTTTAAAAATAACGTTTAAATTGAAAGAAATATCTCTTGTACTAGGTACTGACGTTTTCAAAAGTAAGGTGTTCCATTTATTGACTTTTGCATGCCCCAGTTACTGAATGAGCTTGCTTCATACAAAAACTCGATATTTACTGATTTCTATTTATTGCAAGTTGTGAAAAGTCCATACGTAACTTCAAACAAAATATTAAGCTCCTCTTTTATTTAAGACACTGGTGGGTTCCTTGATTATCTCAACTCTGTAATTTTTTGGGCACCATATTACGTCATCATAAACTGGTCATTTCTTTGGGTCCACTATTTACCATAGTCTTTATTGTAATGTCGTCTGTTTATGTTTCCGAAACCTTTCCCGGATTGTTGTTATTATCTTAACACACGACATAGCTATCCTCTTCAATACCATCTTATATCATTTCATTATCCACATTTTCCTCATTATCTTTACCCTTGTTGTCTCCATTATCCTTATTGTCTCTCTTACCCTCATAATCACCTTCGTCGTTTTAACGGAATTCAACGCCTGTCCTCTTGGTTTATTATTGGATTTTTCATCAACCTTGTTCCTTTTTCTTTTTCTTGGAGTGCACGTTGCTTTTGCTTGACTTTTTTCTTATGATAAAGTCTCCACGATTCCGAAGCAGCCACAGAAGGTAACCTTGGTGTCGATTTTAGTGTATTCACCTTTATCGATGGTTAAATTAAACTTGATTTCAAAGGTGAAGGAATATCTGCGGGTGCAAAGCTAGTAGTTCGCAGAAAATTTTCATGAACCCTTTTACGCAGGATGGTACTTAAAGTATCATCCATCTGCGTTCCCAGTTTTAACGACGTCTCTACAGCATACAATCCATTTTAGTCAGGTGCTTGTTACATTTCTGTAACTCTAGAACTAACATAGAAGGGATGAATTAAATAAAATGACCATTGATGACATGGAAGAAAAAGATGATATTTTACTGGTAATAATTCCACTTACAAAAACCGATAAACCAAGATGGTTTGTTATTAACAAGGGACTAGAGAGTTACTGAAAATACATAAACTTTCGTAGCCCAAAAACACCCCACAAAATACTTTTTGTTTTTTTATAAAAATAATAAATGTTCTGTCTAACCTGTAGGAGTAAATACTTTTGCCAAAATCACTTCGGCAATCGCAAAATTTTTGATTTTGCCAGAGCCTCAGCTCCATGCTGATCACGCGTTTAGGCGTTCATCTGCTACTTTATTGGCAGATGAAGGAGGAGACATTTTAAGTCTAAAAAGACAGGGATGTTGGAAATCATCCACAGTTGCAAAAGGATATGTTGATGAATTTCTTTGCAGTAAAGTAAAACTGCAAAAATGTTACAATTCTAATCATCACCAAGAACAGAACAGCAAGAAGGATAGCCTTCAATTTCTACAATGCCAGAAAACTTTGTAGGGAAGATATTGGATGTTTCTTTAAGGAAAGCTCCATCACCCTCTTTTGCTGGACCAACTAGCAATCGGCAAATTGACGATAAATCTATTCAAAATCAAGTGCTGTCTTCTGTTCCATCTAATGTTAATTTAAGAAATTATTCAAACTGTAATGTTCATTTTAATGTTAAATTGTGTTGATTTGTTAATAAATAACTAATTATAAAGTGTTGTCTATTTATTTAAATTGCTTTTTACACTAGTGCAAAAAAGACGTACAAAAAAGAGTGCAAAAAATAATTTTTTTCATTAGTGCAAAGAAGTGCCACTTTTCGAACGAAAAATCATTTCAAAATTATTACTTTTTGAACGATTGTATAAAAAATTATTTTAGTTCACCAACGATTTATTGCATTTTTGAAGATCATTTTAAAGCCAAGACTGTACTGAGCTTTTAAAAAATCTAATAATTTAATCTTCCAATAGATAACACGTGAGAAAAAAAAATGGAGATTCTCATTATTGTATATTATATTACATTATATCCTTGACTTCATTTTTTAATTATTATGTTTGTAGTTAGCGCACCGCATCTTGGAAAATTGCCGTAATTATCCAGCATAAATAATTAAAAGAAGTGCAATGTTGCTTTTGTTTGTTATTAAATGTTGCGCCTACTAATGTCGGGTTGACTATGTATTTCACACAATTTTATGCAATGTTTATTATTGGATTCTTGAGAAATATCGGTTTAAAGTTCGCGGCGACTGTCAATAATCACGGTGTTGTTGATAGATTTGATGCGGTATTACGTTTAACGTCTAGTTGCTAACTTCGCGACATTTGGTGGTCGGTGACATAATTACAAAGCCTTGCATAATTTGGCGATTTATTAATAAGTGAAGTGTTATATTTGTTTATTAATTTGAAAGCATATAATATTTCTGATTTTTTAAGCTTTGTACAGGGTGGCTCCAATTCGTGTCTATGTATGGGGAACTCGAAAACCGTAAGAGTGTCCAACCGATACAGTGTCGGTGAAATTAAGGCAAAATTGCGCATTTAAGTGCCTAACAAGATGCCGTTTAGAAAGTTTTAAAATTTCGAGTATTTACGGAGATATCCGAAAAAAACTGAAATTTTGGAAAATCTTTTTATTTTTTTCCTGGACTTATTTAAAAACGGATTTCAAATCTAATTGCACTTTTGCATTGCCACTTTTTCCGCTCTATCCAATGATGATATCCAGTTTGAAATCCGACGTTTCGTGTGCAAGGGATCATCATCAACTTTCTTTTTTTAAATACGAACTTTAATTTTTTTATCGTTTTTCAGATGGTATTGGCGTTATTAATATGAGTGTGTTTTTTTTTTTATTTTTATTATTTTTTTATTATTTTAATTTTATATATTTTGCTTTTGCGTGATTTTAAATAATTTAACGTAGGTACTTTTGAAATTTTCATATTCTATAAAATTATTTTATTTGTTTTTTGCATTAAGTAGAAAATTGGAGCCCGTATTAAAAATTAAAAATAGTAGAATTATTTTTTACGAGAATATAGCCATGAACTATTACTCAAACAAGTTGCTTAGTGCATTTTATTTATAAGCAAAATTCCAATAGGTATTTTTCCATCAAAGGAACTTTGATACAGTATCACGTAGTATGATTATAAATTGTTGATGTTCTCTATTAAATAATTTTTTTAATGGGTTAACAGTTGGGAATATTTTATCTTCGCAGTAAGCAACATGTTTGAGTAATAGTTCATGGCCATATTCTCGTACGAAATAATTTTACTATTTTTTATTTTTAACACTCTCCAATTTCCCACTTAATACAAAAAACAAAATAAAATATTTTTATAGAATATAAAAATTTCAAAAGTACCTACCTTAAATTATTTAAAATTATGCTAAAGCAAAATATATAATTAAAAAAATAATAATAAAAATTAAAAAATATAAAAAAAAATAAAAACACATAATCATATTAATAACGTCAATACCATCTGAAAAACGATAAAAAAAATAAAGTTCTTATTTAAAAAAATAAAGTTGATGATGATCCCTTGAAGACGAAACGTCGGATTTCAAACTGGATACCATCATTAGATAGAGCGGAAAAAGTGGAAATACAAAAGTGCAATTCAATTTGAAATCCGTTTTTAAATAAGGCCGGGAAAAAAATAAAATGAATTTTCAAAATTTTGGTTTTTTCCGGATATCTCGGGAAATGCTCAGAATTTTAAAACTTTCTAAACGGCATATTGCTAGGCACCTAAATGCGCAATTTTGCCTTAATTTGACCGACATTGTATCTCTTACGGTTTTCGAGTTCCCCATACATAGACCCGAATTCGAGCCACCCTGTACAATTAATAATTTGCATGCACTCCATTTTATTTTCCTCGCTTGTTAATGTTAAAACAAATTTTTTTCGGTAACGGCTAAATTCAATATTGATCTACTTTTCAGTTCAAGCGCTAATTCTTGTGTTAAATATGTTTTAAGAATGATGCAGTCTAAGTAGGATAGGTAATTTGTATTATTTTCTCGTTTTGGCTAACAAGTTTTTAAGTATTCTCAGTACTTAATTAAACTTATACAGGGTGCCCCATATGTATAAGACTTACTCTCTGCAGCGTATAGGGGAGGTCAAAATAACCCTAATTTGTCATAGATAGAAAAAAAAATCTAAAGTGCCCTTTAGCGGAGATACAGAGCCTCAAATGGGTATTAAGCTCTAACTTTTGACCTGACTTGTAGAATTTAAGGAACTCTTAGCGTTTCATGTAGGCGATAAGGACTCATAAAACCATCCTAGTACAGTAGATGTTTTATATCGTCAGAAAAGTCATGAACTTGCCACCACACTCATCGGGTCCAAATTTTGACAGGTGTCATATTATAGAGCTGAAAACTTTTTTTTAAATACTTTGGTCGTGCCCCTTTAAAAAAAGGCAATTTACAATAATTATCGTTTGTAAATTATTTTTGGTATAATAACGTTATTAAAATAATATATCAGAATATGACAATAAACCACCAGTCGTTTTTATTTCGTTGACAACAATTTTCAAAATTGTCTGATTGATTGAGAACACCTGACTTAAGCAGCCATGGAGCATTATTATTCCTATAGCGAATATGCTGACGTGCATGGACAAGCACTCAGTAATTGTGTGGAGAGAAGTGTAATTTATTCTAATATGTTTCCAAAGCGACGTTTACCCACCGAAGAACTTTTGAAAGGGTCGATTGTAGCTTAAGGGAAACGGGTAAAAATGCAGGTGAAATTAAAAAAAATGCTAAAAGTAGCTAATCTTTTGCTAATCCATTTTAGGAAGTTTTTGTCGCATTCTGGTGGAAAGGAGCCTCCAATAACGGACCTTCAGTTAGAGGAGAAAATTCTGGACGAAATTGCTGAAAAAAAGTTGTCGGTCCAAGTTTATGCCACAAAGTGAGTTGTTCATGAGCCTTCGAGAACAATTATTACATCCTTATCACGTGCAAAAGGTGCCATGTCTCCCGTTAATTATTCTGCAAGAGTCAATTACGCAAATTGGTTTTTGCAACGATTTAGGAAAGGTTCAAATTTTACTAGTAAATAGACATAATTTGCATATCTGGCGTGCAGGAAATTTCCATGCAATAGTACAGACGAAGGCACCAACAAAGATTCTTGGTTAACATGTGGACAGAGATTATTGGGAACCATCTCATTTGCCTTGTAGAACTGCACTCTTAATGGGGCTTTTATAAATATTTTTTCACATTTGCTATTAGGTCATGGATCAACGGGAATGAAGGGAAGTTACATGAATTAAATTTTCATAAAATATTTTTAAATTCTGTCCTGCTTTTACCATATACGGTGCAGCAGGACAAGAATTTTATCTATAGGAACTGAATTCGGCAAAAAGAAATGTGTAACTGTAAGGTTGTTGTTTTTTCCAGTTCTTTTGCAACTATGAGGCAATCTTTTCCAAGTTCTTCTTCTATGAGTTTTCCAATAATTGTGTTCACCACTTTCGTTTTCAATTTCAGTTTGTTTGGGCGTACAATACTAACTGCGGTTACGAAAAACGCAACTTCAATAATACTGGTAAACTGTAATAAATGTGGACAAATAAATAATTTATTGAAGGTATAAGGTATAGGTAAAGAAATTCTAGTTAAAACATCTGACCAAAAACACTCAGACTAATGCAATTTCTCAATAGAAGAAGGGTTATTGCTTTGTGCACTTTCTTACTTTATTAGCCTATTTATTACCCTCTTAGGGAAATCCCGATCTAAATCTGGATTAGGTGTTCAGGCGCCGCCCAGTTCAGGCATAAAACGTAAGAAAATAACACAAAATCCCAAAACATGCTTGTATATGCAATAGTTCTATGCATTTCTCGTTCAAAAACACAAAAATATGCAAAACTGCATATTTAATTATGATTATTAATCAGAAGAAGAAAATAAAATTATCACTTATATGCAAGAATGTGCATATGATATTACACTGATAAATAAAATAATGCATCACAATGATTCATATATGCAGACGATTAGTTAGATACGGAGGATAAATGTGCCCTGATTTCTATATTCACACATTCTTAGACAATAATTAAATGCAGTGAGACATAAATGAGCAGGTCAATTACATTGTTACACCTCAAACACATTTTCAGAATAGCAGGGATTCTAAACACGCGCTTGAACTAAATTTTAACAATGATTACAAGCAAGTATGTAGTGTTGTCAATGGCGCTCACGCTGCTACTACAATTATTATTTTCATGCACTTTCACATATTGTTCTTGGGCTCTTTGTTAATGCTGCAAAGGACACGCAACAGTGCATATCGCAACTAATTATATCTTTACTAATAAAATAAGTTGCCAGAAGTTCAGTGTTTTAGGATAGGCAAAAGTATAATTTTTTTTTAAATAATCTACCTATGCCACTGCGATTTAATGAACAATGGTTAAAAAGTATTAGGATAATTTCGTCAAAATAAATTTTACTTATAAGCAATTCGTATTTAGTTCTTATTATTAACCTTGCCGTAATCAAAAATATATTAAATCTTGAACATTGAACGTTTTAGTTGAGTTCTTCACAAGATTAACCATTTTTCCAGATTTTCCTAAAGAAGAGAAGAAACTGTTTTACGAAAGCTAGAGTTTCTTGATCAAATAAACTGGACGTTCATTCACAACTAGCTAAATATGTTTTTAACTAGGTATTTAGTAAGATAGTACCGTATTGTATAGGTAGCAAATGTTTCTAAAACTATTTTTAGTTGGCTATCAATAAATAATCAACAGGACATCAGGGAATCTGTAGGAATACAAAGTCATCTGAGCAAATGATATATCTTAAATACTACGATTTGATTAAATTAATGTAATTATTATTTGAAAGTCAAAGTTGGGTGCGGATAAACACATTTTTTTAATTCACACATTGACAGGGTGTTATTTATTATTTCAAAGGATTATTGTTGTAGATAATATATTATATGCTGCTCATGTTCTTTAATACTGTCACAAATCACTATATTTTAATGCATACCGATAACGCATAGATTACCTGAAAGAAAAAAATTAAAAAATATTCATATTGTAGAAATTGCTGTGTTTCAATTACAAAGTGCGTTGAAGTTGCTTAACCCATTTTCTTACAAAAAGTGCTTTCTGATTTTGAAGCTCTAAGTGAGTACTTTATAATTCCTAGAATATTGAGTCAGTATCTTTACTCATTACAAAATGGCGGTTTTTTTATATTATTAAATAAGAGAAAAATCTTACGCTTTTATTTTAAAAGATGCTGGAAATGAAGGCCCCGTACTTCTTGACACATAAAAAGTTTGTATGAGATGTCTCGGCGAACATTTTCAAATACAGTGATGTCAATTATCCTTTGACGTAAATCCAGAATAGAAGCAGATTGCGTCTCAAACACCTTTTGTTTCAAATACCCTCACAAAAAGAGTTCAACGGAGTTAAATCTGGTGACCGAGCTGGCCATTGAAATTAGTATCTAAAAAGTCACCCACATTTCTGGGTAATGCGGGGGAGCTCCATCTTATTGGAATATAATTTCCGTATCGACCTTATTTGCATTCTCCTCATTGACTTGGGTGATGAGGGGATCGATGATATTTTCCAGCGTATCCAAATTCAATTATACGATATGGTTTCCTAATACCTCAGCCCAAGCATTATTTTTTGTGGATACTAGGTATGGGTCTCCCGAAAAACATACGGGGTTGTTTCACTCCAGTACCGACAGTTTTATCTATGGACTGTATCATTAAAAAAAAATATATATATTTTTTGTCACTGAAACAGATGTTGTGGAGATAGGTAGGATATTCCGCAATTCCTTCCGTCATTGTTTCACAAAATTCTACTCTTCTGTCTGGGTTATCTTCGGTTAACTGATGTACCATTTGGACCTTCTAAAGGTAAATTTTATATCAAAATTACCCACACAGTAGAAGAAGACACTCTGCAGACATTCGTGACATGGATAATAGATTGTTGTGGATTGACTACCATTTTATCAATAATATGAATTTGTTTTTCTTCCGAGATATGTGGATAATCTGGGGCTTTTTGTTATTCACGCTACGTGCTACTGTAAATTTAGCTACAAATTCCCTAAGATATATTCTACATATTGCATGAAAGCACTGTATATAGTAGAGTGCTACTTATAACTTATCTTGACTTCTGTGGGCACCTCGGGGTTACAAGCTGAAATTTTCACAGAATGAAGGCTTTATTATATTAATTCAAAATCCGAAGGTAATAAAAAATTATAACGGGCAAAAGGGCAGTATACCTAAAAATCGAGATTATTATATGAACGTGTAGGATATTAAATTATGAATGTTTTCATATATAATTCATCTACATTTTTGTACGAATTATATTTTTTATCATTGCTTGAAATATGCAGATTACATTGGCCCTTACGGAAAAATAAATCAAAAAATTGAAATATCTCGCTTCGACCATGGGCAAAATCTGATTGAAATATACTCATTTTTGTATTCACCTCGCATTCTCTCCGAAATGAAGGCTCAAATCAAAAATTTTTATTCTTGCAAAAAGTTTGCCTTAAGTATTTAGAATACATAGGTGCATGAATACATTTTTTTTTCTCTCAAATGGTAATGGAAAAATAGAATTAAATGTAAAAAAGTAATTTTCTTCAAGCAGCGACCGGCCGATCTCTCGCTTCCCGAGCAGTCTAGTATCTCACTTTTCTTCATAGCTTTATCTCTCTCGCGCCTATTATACAATACAATAAGTGCTTTTACACCATTACCGGTTAGAATACTAATAATAATAATAGCTATTATTAATTGAATAAAGTCAATGAAGACATTTTCGATTATACTGAAATTTATTTTTCCTATACGTTGCTAGGTAATAAAGAAGTAGAAAACAAATCATATACTTAATGCAACTGCTATTAAAAAAAAGACTAGCTTTTATTCAGAATAGAAAAACTGAAAACGTAAAAAATCTTTATAATAACAAAATCTATTTATCTTCAGTGTCTGTATCTTATTAAGGAATATACACAATGACTTCAATATTGCCTTCCAGTATTTTTTGTGCATGATCCTATGCAACCTATTTAATTTCGTCCACGTCTACAAGCTTGCTTCCATACAATGTAATAAAAATTTATTGAATTAAGTTTTATTATGTACCTATTTAATCTAATAATAATTTACCTTTCTTTACATCCACATGCAATAAATACTTTTACATCCGAAGGAAATGCTGGTGTTGTTAAAATTGAGGATAATTTGGATATCACCTGCCTCCTAAAATTTCCATCCGCATTCTGTCACCTCTGGTAATAGGGGATATGGTTCTAAAGAACTGAAGCACACCTTATAGTTTGATAATGTGCCCTCATACTGCGAAATTTTAAACTATTTTTTTGTAGGGGCTAGTTTTTTCAATTAGCGATGAATAGGCCAATAGTGTCCTGAAAATGTTAATAGACGAAATGTTTGGATTTGTTGAAAATAATTTTATGATAAATTTCTCTGTTATTGAACATGCCATCTGAAAATTCCTGGACCCAATACCGTCTAAATAATCGGAATAATTTAGATACATTTTCCAACATTTTTTTTTCCTAATCCTGAAAACTGGCTGGTTGTATGACAACCCGTTAGAGCATGAAATGCAGGTAATTTTTTTGCAAGTTTTTCTTCTAGGTTGATGTCATGAACGGCCACATATCGCACCGAATTTCTTCTTCCTCATTTTACCCCAAATTCTCTAGAAATATGTATATTTTTAATATGTACCAGAAGTACAAGTACATCAGTGTCATTGGAGTCCACGATGCATGTCAAATAATACATACACTGTTTAGCAGAGAGTATAATGCAACAAAATCCTAGTATCAGCTTCTTCGTGACTATAGAGGATAGTCATTTGTTGTCAATTGGTTCGCATTTTGTTTTCTTATCAAAAATATTGGTAAATCCCCCACTATAGTTGCGAACTTGAAATTCTTTTTATAAGAGTGCTCGTTCAGATAAAAGGTTTGTTAACTGTTTTTTTTAACTAAAAACAGAGTGGATAAATAAATTTCACTGTTTTGTATGTAAAAAGGAAACTTATTATTAGATTAAACGGTACATAATAAAACTTAATTAAATAAATTTTTATTAGATTGTATGAAAGCAAAGCTTGTACACGTAGAAGAAATTAAATAGCGTGCATAGGATCATGCACAAAAATACTGGAAGGCAATATTGAAGTCATTGTGTATATTCCTTAATAAGATAGACACTGAAGATAAATAGATTTTGTTATTATAAAGATTTTTTACATTTTCAGTTTTTCTATTCTAAATAGCTAGTCTTTTTTTTTAATAGCAGTTGCATTAAGTATATGATTTGTTTTCTACTTCTTTATTACCTAGCAACGTATAGGAAAAACAAATTTCAGTATAATCGAAAATGTCTTCATTGACTTTATTCAATTAATAATAGCTATTATTATTATTAGTATTCTAACCGTTAATGGTGTAAAAGCACTTATTGTATTGTATAATAGGCGCGAGAGAGATAAAGCTATGAGGAAAAGTGAGATACTAGAGTGCTCGGGAAGCGAGAGATCGGCCGGTCGCTGCTTGAAGAAAATTACGTTTTTACATTTAATTCTATTTTTCCATTACCATTTGAGAAAAAAAAATGTGTTCATGCACCTATGTATTCTAAATACTTCAGGCAAACTTTTTGCAAGAATAAAAATTTTTGATTTGAGCCTTCATTTCGGAGAGAATGCGAGGTGAATACAAAAATGAGTATATTTCAATAAGATTTTGCCCAGGTTCGAAGCGAGATATTCCAATTTTTTGATTTATTTTTCCGTAAGGGCCAATGTAATCTGCATATTTCAAGCAAGGATAAAAAATATAATTCGTACAAAAATGTAGATGAATTATATATGAAAACATTCATAATTTAATATCCGACACGTTCATATAATAATCTCGATTTTTAGGTATACTGCCCTTTTGCCCGTTATGATTTTTTATTACCTTCGGATTTTGAATTAATATAATAAAGCCTTCATTCTGTGAAAATTTCAGCTTGTAACCCCGAGGTGCCCACAGAAATCATTTTACAGAAGGCTTTTACTGCGTTGGGCACTCTACTAATAAGTCTGAAGTATCACAAGCTTTGGGAAAATATGATAGAAATTCAACACCCACCTTTTTTTACTTTTGTTTCACTTTTGTGCATTTCTTGCATAAACAAATGTGTTGCTATATAATTTATTTATGTGTTATGTTATGTGACAATTTTGAAATTCCGTTCTTCAATTAAGTCTCATGTTAGGCTAATGTTTATGAATTAAACGAAATGATAACTCAACGCAAGGGAGTGTTTGACATTAAGTCTACTTTTTTACGTTAAACGTACGTTTTGGTATATTTTCTGAACATACATGCCAATAGCCTTAAGATATGCTCCATTGTTTATATGTTAAAAAATGTTAATAATAATCCTCAGATACTCTGAGGTTTGCGGTTATTTTGTTGCTTAGGTAATATCTGTGTTAGATTCATAAATATATTTAGATGAAAACTCGTTGATACTTTCCAACGTGTAGCTAGTCATGTAATCGCGTGAAAAACAGCTCATATTTTTGCTTGTTTAAAAACATGATGCCTTCTATAGGAAACACCAGTAATTTTAATCTGAATTTATATTTTTACCCAAATGCTTCTAATCTTTAATCAATTTTTACATTTTTAATATTTTTTGTCATTGGGTGAGAAGCTTGTGTTGTTTTTGCTTTAAATGTAACTATTAACTTTGTCGTCTTGTCTACAGGAAACATCAGTAATTTTAATCTGAATTTGTATTTTAACCCAAACGCTTGTAGTCTATAATCAGTTTTTACATTCTCAAATATTTTTTGCCATTAGCTGAGGAGATTGTGTTGTTCTTGCTTTAAACGTGGTTATTAACTTTGTCGTCGTCTCTATAGGAAACATCAGTAATTTTAATCTGAATTTGTATTTTTACCCAAATGCTTCTAATCTGCAATCTATTTTTAAATCTCTAAATATTTTTTGTCATTAGGTGAGGAAGTTGTGTTGTTCTTGCTTTAAATGTAACTACTAACTTTGTCGTCGTGTCTATAGGAAACATCAGTAATGTTAATCTGAATTTG
The DNA here is from genome assembly GCA_016904865.1 of Pissodes strobi. Lineage (NCBI taxonomy): Eukaryota > Metazoa > Arthropoda > Insecta > Coleoptera > Curculionidae > Pissodes > Pissodes strobi. The sequence goes on along the minus strand of MU184105.1, from coordinate 10,519 downwards.
CATTTTTACCCAGATGCGTGTAATATGGAATTAATTTTCAAATTTTTAAATATTTTTGTCATTAGGTGAGGATTATTAACTTTGTCATCGTCTCTAGAGAAAACATCAGTAATTTTAACCTGAATTTGTATTTTTACCCAAATGCTTCTAATCTGCAATCCATTTTTTGCATTTTTAAATGTTTTGTGTCATTAGGTGAGGAGATTGTGTTGTTCTTGCTTTAAATGTGATTATTGCCTTTGGGGTCGCATCCACAGGAAATGCTTTTAATCTGCAATAAATTTTTACATTCCTAATTTTTTTTGTCATTAGGTGAGTAGATTGTGTTGTTCCTGCTTTAAATGTAACTATTAACTTTGTCGTCGTGTCTATAGGGAACATCAGTAATTTTTAATCTGAATTTGTATTTTTACCGAAACACTTGTAATCTGCAATTATTAATGTTTACATTTTCAAATATTTTTTGTCATTAGGTGAGGAGATTGTGTTGTTCTTGCTTTAAATGTGGTTATTAACTTTGGGGTCGTGTCCATAGGAAACATCAATAATTTTAATCTGAATTTGTATTTTTACACAAATAGTTGTAACCTGCAATCAATTTGTACATTTTAAAATTATTTTGTCATTAAGTGAGGCGATTGTGTTGTTCTTGCTTTAAATGTAACTATTAACTTTGTCGTCGTGTCTATAGGAAACATCAGTAATTTTAATCTGAATTTGTATTTTTATCCAAATGCTTGGAATCTGCAATCAATTTTCACGTTTTAAAGTATTTGTTGTCATTAGGTGAGGAGATTGTGTTGTTTTTGCTTTAAATGTTACTATTAACTTTGTCGTCGTGTAACATATAGTATTATATTGACGCAATAATAATTAATTTAAAGTCTTAATTGAAGGATTGATTTCACTATACATTTTCTGGGTGAGCACATTCTTATAGCCCAGATATTGTTGATTCTCTTGTGTAATACAATATGTAAACTTAAATCGTGTCTAATTGCTAATATTGTACAAATACAATGATATGCTTTGCCGACCTTTTTAGCTTTTTAATAACTCTAATGAGTGATGTAATAGTCCGCATTAAAAAGATTACGAAACAGTACCATTGTTACATTTTTAAAATTTACAGCCTTCAAAAACTCAAGATATACAAAACCCCCATTCTTTTGTTCTTTTGCGCTTTTCATTTAGATAAACTTGTGATAAACTAAAAACTAGGCTGAATAACATTTGACGTTTGAACGCACCCACATTGACCGATAATTTTATACATTTATTCGAATGGTTTACAAAATATTTAGCGAACCTGCGATTGTAAAACGGTAGACAATTTTAGCTGGTTATATATAAAAACCCACATGTTATGCAGATCAGATAACACTTAGTTTGCATTAACCAATGTTTCACGCATAATCTAAAGGAGTTTATTATTTTTTATTCAAAAATCTCTCTTTAATACCGTCACATAGTTTTTGGTACAAAAATAAGCTTGATTGTCATGGATATTTGTTTAATGTCTTAAAATGAATATTTTTCTGTCAAATAAAAAAACCAAGCTTTTAGATATATTCAATTGTCTTAAATTAAAAAAAAAGCAAGCTTATAGTACATTGTTTTATTACAGTTTAGTAGGTCTTCCGTTTTTTTTTTCGAATTTTAAGCAGACACATTGTAAATATGTAAATAATTTATTTATATATTAAATAGGAATGTTTAAATGTTCAAGAATTTTTATCGCTCCAGGGATTACATTTTTTATAACTAGTTATGCAAAGCCAATTATTTTTAAAAACATTATTATTTTCCTATACTAAAACCTGTATACATGCATAATATACCACGTAACCACGTTACAATAAAAAATCTAGCTGTTTGCCGATTTTTATGAGGAAGTTAAGTAATTTGTTTAATGATCGTATTGGTTAAATCATGTGAAAAATAAGTGCATGAAAGCAATTTATTTTTAAATGAAATTTAGCTTTTCTTGTCGTATTGAATATGCCCAAGAGAACAAATGGATCCAAAATTTAGTTTTTGGATAGTGATCGGTATAAATAATTAGCTTTAAATGGTTTATGACCACAAAGGAGGGGATGGTAATCAGCTTTTTAATTGACCACTTTAGTTAGTGAACTGTATTAAAGTAGGTAGGTGGGATTTCAGTCATGCATAGGGTTTGAATTGTAACATGTATTATATTTTTATTTAAAGGCTTTAATAATGCAGGATTTATTTTGCATTAAATATGATCAATACATAAAATGTTTTTTAACTACTTTCTTTTATGTTGGAGTTTCGACCTTCGGCAAAATGTACTAACACGGAGTTTTATCCACAATACCGAAACAGAATTATTGCACTCAAGTGTAATAATTTCGGTATTGTGGATAAAACTCCGGTTTAGAACTACTTTCATACATTTATCGTTTCACACATAAAATTAAATACTTAAAATCAGGTTAACTATTATTAGTAAGTATCGAACAAAAATTCTTGATTATATTTAATTAACTCTAACTCTTTTCTTTACTAAATTTAATAAAACTTTCCTTTATTTCAAGTATCTGCTCCTCCGTTCACACTCAATACCTTACTACTTTGCATTTACTGCAATTTTCTCAAATTTATTCACCAAAGATATGACTTCGAAACTTGATTATAGGCTTGAAACATCTGTCTTAGATTTCCAACCGCCATTTTAACTTCTCTTATCGTCACCAAAAGGAGAGACGCTATAGCTTCTACATCTTGAGATAATGCGACTAAAACGCCCAAAAGGGTCCCTAAGCCAGGTTGGAAAAAGGGATCACAGAGTACACGAGATTTCCTAAATATTTTGCGGACAAATGAGAAAACGGCCTAATATCTTGGCGTCAACGAGAGCTGCGACAGAGCAATACCTCAGGTATTGGACAGAGGCAGATGTTAACTAGTTGAATGCTCGTACTGCACTTCTTCAACTTCAACCTTCTACCTTCAACTAAACTTAAATTTTTGCTACCGACGCGGCAGGGAGAATAGAGCAGGAATTGCGCGGATGCGGAATGCATTTGAGAGGGTAGAAACATGTTCTTTCTTTATTTGACATATGTGGTTTGCATAACATTAATGAAGACAAAGATATACTCATTTTAAACGTTTAAAAACGTTTTCCTTGACGGAGAGTGGCAATTAGCTATATTTCTAGCGAATGTTTTATTTAATGGAATCTACAGAAACTTTTTGACAAATCGTTCTTAGACATATTTGTAAGAGCTTTTGCCGATTCCATAACACTGCATCAAAAATATTTTTTGTTCAAGAGTTAGCGTTTTAGAACTATTTCTTAAAACATTAATATTGTGACATTTTCTGTCAAAAAGAACAGATATAATGAAGTGAAAAAAGTAAAATTTTAAGTTACATATTTGAATTTTAAGAGGAAAATAAAAGTTGGAATACTCAGTTGACAGTTTGGAATTAATCTTTGGGTAGGATTTGATTTTTTTTTTTGATTTGCCATTTTGCTCCAAAATGAGAAATGATAGCAGTTTAGTCGTGATAGTGTTTTATATTTTCGTAGTTTTTAAGCACCTTGCATAAAAAGGTCCTAAATTGTCTTCGTAGTCCATATTTTTTCGGGAAGCAGACACTTTTATAAAAAATGAGTTTCTGTTAAAAAAAAAACGACATTTTTAGTCCATTTCTTTAGAACGTTGTGGGTTATTGATTTTTTAAGGGAAAAGGTATCGTGAATTTGATTTGATTTCTTGCAGCCCAACATTTCTCTTATTGCATAGCGCCATGTCAAAATTTGGAATTTTTAAATTAAATTGCAATATTAGTGCTACATTAGTGTAGCACAGAAACCCAACCGGGAAAATATAAACCGGGAATTAGCTGGAAATTTGGTTTTAGATTTTGGCTAGACGCCATATTAAATTACAGCGTGTTTCAGAGAGATGTTATCAAGCCAAAAAATTAAAAAAGTTTATACAGGGTGGCACAACGAAAATTTTGTACCTCGATTTTTCGTATTTATGGTGAAAATCTGGACGAACGCTGGGACCCATCGATTATTGATTTTACGGAGATTTTTTTTGCGTTTAGAACCCTTCAAACCCTCAGCAGTTACCTACAAAATGTTTAAGGAGAAGGGATGTCGGGTGATATCTCATTTAAAGGTATTATTACCCTGATTATAACCTCCAAGTTTGAAGTCGCAACTATTTCACCCTTAACATCGGAGAGGGTAGGTTTATTCATTTGTCATTTGCTTATTAAAAAAGGTAAATACGAAAATAAAGTGTTATTTTTCTGATCAGTTTATTAAATGCTGAAAATTACCTCCATGCAGTTAATTAAATTATGTTCAAAGCGTTGTCTTACTATACGTAACATTTCGGGTGAAATATGGTGGCATTCATGAATTATACGATTTCGTAAATCATCTAATGATTCAAGCTGGGTAGCATACATTTTAGATTTCAGATGACCTCATAGCCTATTGGGGTCAAATCAGGTGACCTTGGTGGCCACTCAATATGATCCCTTCTTCCAGTCCAGTGTTAGTGAAAGCTTTCATCTAAAAATTGACGCACCGGTTGGGCAAAATGAGGAGGTGTACCGCGTGAATTACATGGTCTTCTTCAATATATACTATTTGTACGAGGGCTAAATGAACAGTGGTCGGTATAAACAATTATTTCTTAAATCATTTATGACCACAAAGGTGGGGGTGGTAATTAACTTTATAATTAACTAGTGGACTGTATCAAAATAGGTTGGTGGGGGTTTTATTCATAGGGTGTGAATTGAAACATGTATTTTAGGTGTTACGTACTTTAATAATGCAAGATTTGAATTGCATTAAATATGGTTAATATATACACTGATTTCTAACTGCTTTCATGCATACATTCTTTCACACATAAAACTAAATAAGTACTGTACATGAGGTTAACTATTAGTAAATGTCTAGCAAAACTTTGTGATTATTTGAATCTACCGTGAACTTCTCTCTTTTCTGAATTTAATCAAACTTTCGTTATTCCAAAATTTCACACTAAATACCTTGTGATTTTACTTCTTCTATTTTCTCAACTTTACTTCACCAGGGACATAAAACTTCGCACAGTTGATTCGAATCTCGAGGACAGGAATAGATTTGTCTACTACAAGTTTCCAACCGCCATTTTACCTTCTTCTATATTCAACAAGAAAGACGCTACAAGTTGTATTGCCTCGAGAAAATGCGTTAAAATGCCCAAAGAGTCCTTAATTCAGTGTTGAAAAAAGGTAACACAGAGTAATGCAGATGTTTTCTAAATATCTGTGCAAAAAAGGAGAAAATTACTAAATATCTTGGCGTTAAACAAGCAGAGCGATGGCGCCAAAATAAAGCAGAGCGATGCTTCACGGGTGAGTGTTTGTAAGGCACTTATTACTTCTTCGACTAACGTCAAACAGGGCAGCGACAGGGGCTGATGTTTTTCAACACGTTTTTCTAATTGACTCGCTTACTATTCGAACCCTCATTTCGTTATAAATGAAAATTTTGGTGCATCATTTTAGGGTCATAAAGTACTCGATGAGATCTTCAAAAATAAGTATCGCACGACCCTTCTCCTCTATTCGAATTTCGATAGTTACCTTTCCCCCGCTATGGGTCCGAACGTTTTTCCAGATTTTCAATTAAAAACTGAAAATTGAGGAGCAAAGTTTTCGTTGGGTCTCACGGTATACATACGATTAAAAGTTAGCATCAATACCAAGTTCTGCCTCGTCTTGTCATATTCGCAATATTCCGGGTGTTTGTTGTATTATTTGACAAGTAGTGGTGACTTGTTCCACGAATTTGTCTTGGTTGCCCTATAAGTCACATTGATTCAAGTCGGGAGATCGGTGTGGCCAAGAAGTAAGTTTTCCCAAACCAATCCATTTTTCTTGAAAGGTGATATTAAATGATTTCATATATAGCGACTTGAATGTGTGGGTGCCTCATGATTTATAAACCATAAATTCAGTCGAACGTTAATGTGAACATTTAAAAAAAAATGAGTATAGCTCCTGTTGCTTTATTGTTTTTTGCTGAAATTATGAAAATTTAGAGCTTTTTACCCAAAAAAGTACTCTTGATGCACCTTTTTTGAGAAGAATTTCTTTCAAGATAACACTGTTTAGCATACACATATTATATTTTCATTAAAACTGCATATTAAAAAATGCAACTTTTCTGAAAATAAAGCATAGGAACCGTCATAGACGTTGTTTTCTACAAATAATTTTTGGAGTTATGCATTCTTTCACTGCATAGTGGCTTATTATTTAAGTAATGAAAGCAAATTCGATTAATGCGTAATTATGTCTTGAACGACTAGCAAGGATAGCACTAATATACTTAAATAAATTCCTATGCTTATAAAGTAGCATTATTTTTCAGAAAAGTTGCTAAAAACTAACTGTTTTCGTCAAGGTCTACTGCTAAGTGTTGATGATTGATAATCTTATATGTGTATTTTTAAAGATATTTTTCTCAAGAATGGTGCATCTAAGCCTAAGCCATGGAAATCAATTGTTAAAAAGCTCTAAAAAAACGTTGGCCCAGAACAAAGTTAGGGCTGTTCTTATACCTCTCCCCCACCATGATTAAATTTTGATGATTTTGACTTTAGATCGAGAGTCAGCATGTAAATAATTTTTGTGTTCAACCTCTTAAGAATAAATTGAAAAAACCATGCTCATGTGTCCCTTTAACTTTAACCGCCTAATTTCGGGACCCCTGTACATCTCTCATTAAGTTGACATGTAGTAAAGTTTCGAAAATAATTAGTTGAAAGTTGAAACTATATTGCTCTCTTTGGTATCGAATTTATCACAACTGCAAAGGAGTTCCCAAATTGTATAATACATGTTTTTAAACATGTAATGACTGTATTAAGATATATAAAAATATCACCATCAATTATGTATGCTTATTCATAATGATAATTGCTGTTTATTATACGTTGTACTATTACATAATAGTTTACTATGATGTGTACGTGTGCATGCATATTTTTATTTTTATAGTGGAAATTACTAACTAGTTATCATCATATAAATTCGTCATCTTTATATGCCCTGCGTTCATGGGTTTTTTGAATGAGGTGCTAAAATTTGTATTTTTCAAGATTGGTATTTAATTTTCTTGTCACGTTATTTTCGTGGTGCCTCAGAAGCTAAAAATATTATTGGTTAAGAGTAATTTAACCGTAATACTTATTTATAGTGCCTACTAACACATTTATTTTAATACACATAAATGTAATATTTTAACTTTTAGGATTTTCAAGTCGAGTTTATGACATTTTTTCCGGTTTGTTATATAGATATATTTCATTAAAAATATTTTTAAATCCAGAATTAGATCGATGCTATTTTAAATATGAAAGTAGATATAGAAGTTTTTTACATGAGCATACTTATAGACAAATCTTTTATTAAATAGTAACATTTTTAGGTATAAACAAATGAACTTGAACCTTAAATATGTTTATGTTTTAATTATAATTTATTTACATTTTTCAAGTATTTAGGTCCAATTCAATCTGATTAAAAGCGACAAGAGGTAAATGTGATGCGATATCTATCGATCTTCATTAAGATCACCATTTATACATTGAATTACCTCCTGTTTTATTGATGCTCGACTTTAAACTTTTTTTTGTTATTTTGCCATCAAATAACATTGTACAAGTAAATTCATTAAAAATAAGCGATTTCGAAAAATGCTAATTTTATTTCGAGAAAGTACAATGAAATAATATAATATGTGCTTTATACATAATTATATAAAACACTCTTAGTGAAAAGAAAAGCAAATAATATCAACAAATTGATATAGGTAGTTTAGTCATGTGCGGTTAAGAATTTAATTGATATATATTTTTTTCTTTTAACTAAGATTGTTTTATATCATTTTGTATAATGATGATACGTATTATATTATTTTATTCTACTTTTTCGAAATAAAATTAGCATTTTCAAAAATCGCTTGTTTTTAAGGAATTTACCATACACAACATTGCAAATAGACTTATAAATGTAATTTATTGATCATGCTTTTAGTGTAGTACTTTCTAATCTATATTCTGCAATTTGTGGTTACCACATTTGACAAAATGGTTTAGTTCCATAAACAAATTTGAATAAAAATAGTTTTCTACTAAGTATCATTATTCGTATTTTTAAATTCCACTGGAAACGCCGAAGAAAATACTGTCATACCGAGTGTCACACGAATATTTAAATTATTATTTATTAAGAAATAAACATGAACAATAAGTAAATTTAGTATTTATGTTATGTTTAGTTTTTTTTTTAAATATTGGCCATAGTTTATCAAGCATCATCATCCGGATTGCCTAACATTTTATCTGATGGATATGTCTTCAAACAAAATAAGATATTATAAATTATGAATAAAACAGATTATAAAAAAATAAAGTTATTTTGACTCAAAAAACTATCAACTAAATTTATTTATATGTCTACATTTCTTTATGCTTTTGGCTCTAATTTATTCTCAGTTTAAGTTTATTCTCAAAGCTCAGTAGTGAAAAATGTGTCTTTCTTGTTTAGTAGTTATCTTTTAAAATTCTTAAAGGTCTAATTGAATTAAACTTAGTTACGAGGCTAAAGAAATACAAAGAAATAACTATATAATCCTTCAATTTTCAAATGTTTTAAGGATTTATTTTATTAAAATAAATAGTGAAGCTATTAATGCTGTTTTTAGGATGTAACGTACTAAAATGTTTGAAATATGTTCTTATTTGTAACAGTGCCACCAAAATACTTAAACTGATTTCCAATATAAATATAAGAGAAACTAATCTTTAAATTTTAAATTTGTTTTTAGCTTCGTGTTTATTTCTTTATTCAGAAGCTGTTTGTTATTGTTGGTTAGCCGCCAAATTACACTGTACAAGTGCTGCAACATTGTATTATCACCCTACATTCATTAAAATTAAACGATTTATAGATAATATAGAAAACAGTTTTAGTGAAAAGAAAAAAAACCTTTTTGACTATTATTGGCAGGCACTAGGCTTTTATGGTACCAAAACATTGCAAATAAGCTTATAAATATAATTTAGTGACCATGCTTTTAGTGTAGTACTTTCTAAGCTATATTTTGCAATTTGTATACATTTAATAAAGTGGTCTAGTTTCGGACACAAATTTAAATAAATATAATTTTGGCTATAAAAATACAATTTGAAAGTTCTACTCAGTATCCATTTTATTATTCGTATTTTTAAATTCAACTGGAAACACAGAAGAAAACGTCACACAGGTTGCGAAACTATCTTGTAACGGAAATTATAATTATTATTTCTTATGATATAGAAATTAAAAATACTTAAATTTAGTAATTGTATTTAGTCTCGGGATTTTTAAAAATATTGGCCATAGTTTAAGATTTTATCTGATGGATATGTCTGTAAATAAAGTGAGGAAGATATAGATTATAAATAAAAAAATAGTTACTAAATAAAGTTATAAAATAAGTTATTTGACTCACAAAACTCGAACAACAAGATGATAATGCTAAAACTGATGGATATGTCTTCAAACAAAATAAGGAAATTATAGATTATGAATAAAACAATAGATATTAAATAAAGTTATTTTGGCTCAAAAAAATCTAACAACAAAATTTTATTTAAAATCATCATTCTATGATGGAAGTTTAAATGTCTATATTTCTCTATGCTTTTGGGTCTAGTTTATTCTCAGGTTAAGTCTATCCTCAAAGCGCAGTAGTGGGAAATTTATCTTTCTTGTCTAGTAATTGCCTTTTTAAATTCTTAAAGGCTGATTGGATTAAACTTAGTTAAGAGGCCAAAGATATGAAGGTTAATCCTTAAAACATTTTCAAATATTAAAAGAGAGAAATAAAAAGTGAAGCTATTGATGTTGTTTTTAGGATGTAACACACTCAGTTTTGGAAAATGTTCTTATTTGTAACAGTACCACCAAATTACTTTTAAATTGATTTCCAATTAAATATAAGAGAAATGTATTTTTAAGCTTTGTGTTTGTTTATTTGTTTATTCAGAAGGTGTTTCGTTATTGTTGGTTATTTAGCCGCCAAATTACACTGTACAAGTGCTTCATTATCACCTTAGAGTCGTTAAAATTAAGCTTTTTTTTTTGAAAATTCTAATTGTATTTCGAAAAAGTAGAATAAAATAATATAATATAGAAAACAGTTTTAGTGAAAAGAAATTTTAACTTGCACAATTATTGGGAAGCAGTCAAACACTAGTGTTTTCATGGGACCAAACCATTGTAAATAAGCTTATACATATAATTTACTGACCATGCTTTTTGTGTAGTACTTTCTAACCTATATTTTGTATATTGTGGTTACAACATTTAATAAAGTGATTTAGTTTCATATACAAATTTAAATAAAGATAATTTTGGCTATAAAAATGCAATTTGAAAGTTCTACGCGGTATCAAAATTATATTATTCGTATTTTTAA